>CM031379.1:23421664-23436536 GCA_018290095.1 Polypedilum vanderplanki | reverse complement strand
TTTGTGGTTTTTACAAACAAATTGTTAAAAATGAAACTAAAGAAAAAGGAAAAGGTAATATAATGAAAAATTCTTACAATTACAAACAATATTTAATTAATTTTATCAAATAAATTCGAACTTTGAATTAGCTTCTATGGAAATTTATATTAGATCGAACTGGCAATTTAGATGAATCCGTACTGCACTTATTGCAATTTAATGGCTTTATTAATGTGTCTTCAATTTCTGGCCTATTTGATACAAACGTAACCAATGAAACAATATTGACAACGTTACAAAATTCAGTTAGAGAAATGCCAGCTGATTCTCCTGATCTCAAAAAAATAAATTGCCATGGAAGACCATATACTGATTATTCATTAAACTTTGGTGAACGTTGTTCAATACTTGGTTTCCTTCAAAACTTTGTGTTCTCGTTGATGTCGGTTCATTATTTAATTACATGGATAGCTTTGAACAACAAAATACTGTCAACTCGAACAATATAAATTCATCTAATTTACTATTAATGATTCAAAAAGTTCTTCGTCAAAAAATGAAAAATGAAATTACAATCACTGTTACACAATCAATTACCAACCAAATGCCATTTTCTGCTTGGGTTCCTTGTCCTAAATGTAATAAAGAGCAAAAAATTACAGTTACAGAAGACAAGAGAAGTAATGGCAAAACGTATATTAATATTCGGACCAATCATTTCATAAATCATTTCAATAGCTGTCAATAAAATTATCTTCACTCTTTCTTGAAATAAAATAAAATATTTTCTTGTTGGCCATATATACAATAAATTTTTTAAATAATTTTTTTTAATTTCAGCTAAAATAAAAATTTTTATGAGTAGAAATGAAAGGAAATAATAACCAAATGAAGTAATTTTTCCACTTTTTACACAAATAATTTTTTTCTTAATAAAATAGCACTTTTTCAAGTAACAATCATAAATAACACATAGTTTTAAAGTTTTAAATTAAATATATTCAAGTTTTTGTTGTAACAGAAAAATTTTAAAATTATGTTGCATGTGACATTTTTTGTGTTGCATGCAACATTTTTAACAAAAAAAAAAAACAAAACAAATGCGCGAAAATGCGCGAAGATGCGCGAAAGTTTTAAAAATTCTTCGCGCAAGTGTCCGTCCCCCTGTCTAAATATTCATATGTAATTTTCTATTCAGATATATATTCGTTAAAATTTTAAATTCAAGAAAAATAATAAAGTTTCTCACCATTCTGTTAACCATGGTCCACAAAAAAATAAATGACTTCTGAAAAATGTAAGCTTACCTTATAAAGTTTTTCGTGTGACATATTGAATTTCCAAAGAATTTTGCGTTCTGTTATCTGTTTATTGTTATCAGACATCTCGTAATTTAATCAATTTTCAAAAATTTTATGAAGAAAAATTCACAACACTAAATTGAATCTTTAAGCACAAATCGTGAATAAGACATTTCAACAAATGTTGTGTTTGTATGATAATGTAGATGTGACAAAACAATATTGATTAAGTGTTACAGATGTGTGGCATGTGTATAAGAAAACGATTTGAGGCATGTTGAATTAATGAAGTGTTATTAATCAATTAAAAAAAAGATTCTCTAACTTTGACATCATATTTATATACTTCCTTTATTTATAATTTAAAGCAATCATACAATTACCTAGTTAACTTTTTTGTCCAAACAATTTTAACTAACATTTTTATCTCATTCGTGTTTGTAACTTTATGAATTTTATTTTTTCGTTGGGAAAAATAGAATTCTATTCGTATAGCTCTTAAAAGTAACAATTTTGCATAATATAGGATTGTTATTGGTGGTGCAAGACATATAGAATTAAAATGATGATGGAATGAAATTCTTTGCTCTTCAATTTGATACGTCAATGATTTTGGTAACTTAAAATAAATTAGCTGCCTGCGCTTCTTTAAATGCTAATTCAACTTCAGCAAAAACTTCGTTAGCGCTTGGGCTTGTGTCAATTTTTCTAACTTTATTCATTGAACGATAATGGTCAATTATTGGCATTGTGTCATTTAAATATGTATTGAAACGTTTCTTGAGACTCTCGAGATTATCATCAGTGCGACCACTTCCAGCTTGACCTCTTTTTAAGCATCTCTCGACACACTTTTCTTCCGAGCAATCGAGAAAGAGAACGAAAAGAAAATCGACTTTTTCTGCCATTTGTCTTTCCCAGCCTTGTAAATTGTCTTCATTACGTGGAAAGCCATCGATTAGAAACTTATTGACTCCTGTTTCCTATAGAAAAAGATTGCGACATTGATTATGCAACTTAAAGCTTTAGCGATTTATATCGTGATTCAGCAAGCAATTATCGATAATTGCCACAACACATAAAACAAAAAATACTTTCCATAAATTTCATTACCTTTTTAGATTTGATCATTGCATTTTCTAATAAACTACAAGTAATTTCAACTGGAACAATTTTTCCATTAGTAATATAGTCTTCAATTAATTGTCCAAATTGTGATCCTTCTCGTGCTCGTTCTTCTCTTAATAAATCACCTGCAGAAAGATGCTTGAATCCAAATGAATTTACAATTTTCTCACATTGAGTTCCTTTTCCAGCACCTTAAAACGTATGCAAAATAAATTAATTGATTATTAGAGTTAATAAACACAAGATATTTACCTGGTGCACCGAGAACAAAAATAATTTTTGGTTTTTCGTTTGCCATTTTCGGTAAAAACGTTTTTTTAATTTGCTGTGATACGATTGAAAAATTCTTTATATTCGGCAGTAAGTGCTTCGTGTTACTCAGCTGTTTGAAGACTAGTGACGTGAAACTCATAAAAGATAAGTGAAATAAAACAGCTCGAAAATCCAAAACACACGATCGATAAAAATATTTTGAGGAACTGACAACTGAAATATGACACAAGTTTGAAAACATTTTTGACAGTTTCTTCATATTTATTTTAACGGTAAGAAGAAACTTTAAATTTTTGTATTGAAAACCTCTCTAATTCAAATCAAAACACAAAGTTTCTCGATTTTTAATTTTTCCACGAATTTCTTTCTTTTAATGTTAAGAAAGCAAAGAAACAAGATAATAACTGTTTAAAGTTCTTATTTATCGTGAAGTTATAATTTTAAAGAATTCTGTGAAACTCAATAAGTATTGTTGGTGAGTAAAAATCATTTTATCATCTGTTTATCTTTTCTTTCTTTTACAAAACATGAAGTTTCTTGTTATTTCTAAGTTCATTGACAACATTCCATTCGTAAATTAGCCGCATTTCTTTGGTTTCAATTTGAAATCTAATATTTCGATGGCAATTTCTATTTCAAAAATCATTATTGGATGATTAATGAAATATAGTACAACGTAGTTAATAAAAATCTAGCACAAATTACATTTAAAAAGTCTTGTTATGCACGAATAATTGCATAGAATTCGGTTACTTTCTAAATACGATGAAACAAGTGAAAAAAATAATGAGTCATTCATTCATTCATTATCAACAAACACATAAAAATTAATCATCATTTGTATGTCAAATCTTCCATTAAATACTCAAATGCAACAACATTGACCTTCAATCGTAGTAAAATTATCAATCCCTAATTTTTAAATTTTTAGACAGCAGGTTATCAACATCAACAACAAGATGCCTCTTCTATATGCAGTTATCACAAGAGGAAATACTGTATTGTGTAAATATGCCGACTGCGTTGGAAACTTTTCAGAAGTCACAGAAAATCTCATCTCAAAAATTCAATTGACAAACCATAAAAGTAAAATTCTTTTAATCTTAATTTTATTCAATGATTAATTTCTTAATATATTTTTAGTGACATACACACATGGCCAATACCTTTTCCATTATATTTGTGCTGATAAAATAATTTACATGACCATAAGTGATGATGAGTTTCCACGACAGCGTGCCTTTCTATATCTCTCAGAAATAAAACAGAAATTTTTAGCAACTTATGGTTTGACAGCAGCAACAGCTCTTCCTTATGCAATGAATACAGAATTCTCTCGTGTGATGTCAGCCGAAATGAAGAAATGCAATGAAAGTGGCGAGTATGATAGCATACAGCGAGTACATGGACAAATTGATGAATTAAAAGATATTATGGTTAAAAATATTGAAAATATAACAACAAGAGGAGAAAGACTTGAATTGCTGGTTAATAAATCAGAAAGTTTACGAAATAATGTAAGTTAATTTAAATACAAAATAATTTGACATGTTTATTATTTTAATTTTTTATAGGCTGTTTCATTCAGACAAACAAGTAGAACAATAGCAAGAACACTATTTTGGAGAAATGTAAAAATGTATATTCTACTTGGTCTCTTAATACTTTTCATAATATACATTATTGTTGCCATGTTTTGTGGATTTGCTTTGAAATGTCGCTAAAGTGTTAAAACATAATTTATATTTTAAGCAAAACAATAATATGATGGTAAGAGACTATGTGATTGTTAAATGTCTCTCGAAAAAAAATTGTTTATTTCAACCACATAGATTCTCAGTTATGAATTTATCAATATTTTATACATTATTATTTCTAATGAGGGTAAGTGTTGAAATAAATGTGAAAGGAAGTCAATTTTAACTTCTAACAATCTTATCAGTAGTTGATCAAAATTATATATGAGTGAAAAAATCTAATTAATCTTCTTCTCATCAACACATGACCCTCATTCTTACATATACAAAAAAATTTATGTATCAACCACAATAAATATGATAAAAATAATTTTATTATTATTTGACTACTGCACCAAAAAAACTCCGTTTTTATTAAAATATTGAATGTAATCAAAACTAAGAAGCGAGAAAAATAAATGAAAAATTTCTTAATGCAAAATAAAACTTTTTTAGCTTGGGGTGAATATGATGCAATGCAATTTGATGGAATTGAATTTTATCATTGCAAGGTTGTAAAAATGTTAAATTGGAATTTTCCCGTGAGGAATTTTTCTGATGGATTTTGAAATGCTGCTTAAAGACATTTAAAGAAAAGAAAACTTTAATGACGATGCTGTTGTAAGTGAAATTCAGTGATGTGATAAATCTAATGACGTCGCAAAGAAGAACACACTTTTTACTTCTTTCATTTTTGGGGGGAATTTTTATTGAGTTGAGAACAAAGAAAGGAAAAAGATATGTTTCATTTCCCCTATCTAAATCTATCTCAATTGCTTCGTCATGAAATAAACCTCTTCATATAATGACGCAATAAAATTCCGGTTCTTTAATTTTTTCTTAAAACAAAATTATAAACAAACGAGACAAGAAAATATGTTTGACTCAAAAAAGATTTTCTTCTCTATTTCCAATTGCAAAACAAAATTGAGAGAATTTGAATGCGGCAAAAATATTGTAGTGGAAAACAAAGATTCTCTCTCATATTTTTATGAGTAATTGAGAGGCGTTGTCATGGATACGATGATGTGTATGAAAATTTAAAGAGCAACAGAGAAGAGAGAGAAAATGTTTTTGTGGCTATTTTAAAGTTTTCTATGCGGCATATGAAATTAAAATAAATTAAAAGATGAAAAATTTTAAAAAACTTATTAAAATTTTTTATATAAACAGAATTTTCTAATAAAGATTAAAAATCAATTTTTTCTTAATGTTTAAAAGATTAAAATGTAATTTTTCAAACTAAATAACAACAAAACACACCCTCACTTTTTTATGTCACTCGTTCTTATTTTTCTTTAGCGG
The DNA here is from genome assembly GCA_018290095.1 of Polypedilum vanderplanki. Taxonomy (NCBI): domain Eukaryota; kingdom Metazoa; phylum Arthropoda; class Insecta; order Diptera; family Chironomidae; genus Polypedilum; species Polypedilum vanderplanki. The sequence continues at coordinate 23,430,811 of CM031379.1, read as the reverse complement.
TAAAAAACCAGAAGTAAAAGAAAATTCCTTAAGGATAATTCAATTTAATTTTCGACCCCTTTTTTTGTGAAAAACAAGAAAAATCATTATTTCCTCCCTCAGAAAAGAAATGCAAGTAAAGTGATGCTAAGTCTGACGCCATCAATATCATCAGTTGAAAAGAGAGAAAAATTTATGTTCATGGGAAAACGTCGCATATTCCAACACAAAAAAAGAAAAAAAAACGCATTTACGCTTCTTACTTAATGTTCTGCCTTCTTCGTACTCTCCGTATACACACATTTTATGCTGGTGCCATGCTTCGCTACGAGAAAACATTCGGGGAGAAAATATAATTTTTTCTCTGTTCACTTTCCAACTCTCATTCATTCATCGTTTGTACGTTCTAGCAAGAACATTGTATGACGAGTGTTCCTTGTTTGAAAAAATAAAAATAAAACAATTTTTATTTTTTTTCATGTACACGACGAGTGAATAAAGAGAAATAGTGTGAAAAAAGAAGCGGAAATGCTTTGATTGAATTTAAAATATGATTATCGACAAAGATAGAAAAAGAAGTGGATAACACGTATGGCATTAATTAATTAAGAAGTGAATAAGCCATACGAGAGATATAACGTGAATTTGAAGCAGTGAAAAATATAAAAATATATAAAAATTTCCCCTCCCTTACTTTTGAAAATTAAAAACTTCCGCCATTTATTTCGCAAATAATTTCATCAAAAAGAGTGTTCAGAATTATGAAAAAATTGAAATCATTCTATTTGTGCCTCTTTTAAATTAAAAAAAATTAAAAAAATGAAAATTTAACTGCAAGTAAAAAAGTAGAAAACTTTAAAAATTAAAAAGTGAAAATTTAAAAAAAATAGCCATGGATTCGTCCCCTGATTTGAGTATGAAATTGCGGCGTGGCTCGAGTGATTCTAGAGATAGTTTTTACATGGGTTTTGCACAAGGCATTGACTCAGACATTGAAGAAGTCACAACAATTCAAAATATTCCACCACCGCCTCTTTTTCCAGCACAAGAAGAGCCACCAATTGATCTTCCTTTACCTCCTCCTGTTGCTGTTGAAAGTGAATTGCCGGAATTGTCTGAAACGCAAGAATCGTCTGAACAGGAAAAAGAAGAACAAGAGAAACAGTCAGATGAACATCCTCAAGTGGAATTAGTTGAAAAAGTTATTGAAATAGAAGAAATTAAAGAGCAAGAAGCATTGCCTGAACCAGAACAAGTTACAGAAGATAATGAAGAGGTAATAATGCCCGAGATTCATCAAATTGTAGAAGAAATTCCTCCACCATTACCCACAACTTTTATTCCAACTTCATCTATACAAATTGACGATGACGAAGACGAAACAAATACATCAGCCACTGTCATTCCTATAAAAAGTAAACCGCCATCTTCATCTTCATCATCCATTTCATCGGCTGAAAATGAATTAATAATTGATGAACAAATAAAACCACAGCAAATTCAGTCACCTCCGCGTGTTGCTTTCACTTCATCACCGGCACGACCTCTTGAGACTGATTTTGCTCTTTCTCGATCACCACCATCAAAAAAGTCATCACATTCATCACGAAAATCACAATCATCATCTTCATTGAGTCTCAAATCGCCAATTTCACAAAAATCCTTGACAAAATCACCACCTAAACATTTAGATCTCAATAGGAATGAACTGAGACAACAAAGACAACTTGATAGTGACTCAATTGAAAGTATCAATGCAATTGACTGTAAAATTGATGATGATAATCGTGATGATTCATCACCGACAGACTCAATGCCACCAATTCCGACACCTCCACCACTTGAGCCTCTGACATTATTAGAAAAAAGGTGAGTTGCTCTTGATTGGTTTTTTCTTTTGACCGCATTTTGTTGTTGATAGATTTAGAGCAGAGTTGAGTGTTTTACTGAAATTTTAATCAATTTCTGAGAATGTTTTGTTTATGGTTATGTTTATTAAGTGAAGAATGATGAATGAAAGTGTTTTTCTGTTGAATTTTACTTCGATGCCTCAGCAAAGCGAAGTAATATTTTTGTTATTAAATGTTGGAAATCTTTATTGCATTTTTCTATAAAACTATACATTAAAACATTGAAACATCTGGTATTAGAATTACTGCTTCTAAATTCGACGTTGAACAATACAATATGTATAAAAAATTAAACTGATTTTCAACATAATCATTGCGAAATTTAGTCCAAAATTTTCTAATATTTCCCTTGAACAGCACTATTTCATATAAAAATCTAATATTTTCCGGATTTTTTGATATAAAACAAAGGTTTTATTAGGTTCGCCTACAACTGGTTGAAAGAACTTATAGAGGTCCACACTCGCTTTTACAATACATATCTTCAAATATTACAATGTAGCTAAGACATTGAGCGTTACTGAGCAGTCAAGGTATCAAATTTTACAAATTCTGAAGGCTAGGCTAAGATCGATCCAAGGATATCTACTGACCTATCCTTCAGAACTATGGCTCGTAACCTTTCGGCCAAGGGTAGGGAAATGTAAACATCATATTAAAACATATTTATCACTTTACTCATGTTCTAAATGCAATAATTTTTCAAAGAATGTCCATTTTCCTAAATCTTCAAATATATGAAAATTTTTGCAAGATTTAATTCACTTATTTTCACTTATTGTTAGCATTTTACTCACGTTTCATCATTTAATATTTGTAAAAAAGCTTTTAACTATAATATAAATCCATTAATGAAACTGAGAAACAAGTTTAAACTAATGAAATTAAATTAGGAATCGGAAACCTATTGTTTCGCGCTACTTTTTCCTAATTTTCGCCCCATTTGTTTACAAAAATATTACAGAAAAATGAAAATCGCGCTCAGTCGAAAATTATGTAAAACACTCAAAACATTTCGAAAAATTAAAAATGATCATTTTTTGCTTTCTAAACATTTTAGGAGTTGCAGATGCGAGTAAACTGAATAAATAATAAAAAAGAATGAAATATTGTAATTAGGGTAAAGGAACATTTTTTTGACCTATCCTAATTTTTGACCTATTTTAAATTTTATTGGAAAATGTATCTAAATCAACCAACACCATCATAATTTCATATATAGATCAATTACAAATCATATTTAAACACTATTTATCACTTTACTCATGTTCTAACTGCAATAATTTTCAAGAAATGTCCATTTCGTAAATCTTTTAATTGATGAAAAAATTTTTGCACAAGATTTTAATTCACTTTATTTTCACTTATTGTTAGCATTTCACTCACGTTTTATCATATAAATATTTGTAAAAAAACTTAACTATAACATAAAGTCAATAAATGAAAGTGTAAAACCACTTTTAACTAATGAAATTAAAGTAGGAATCGGAACCTATTGTTTGACCTATTTTTGTTCCTAATTTTTGACCTATTTGTTTACAAAAATTTTGTCGACAAAATGTAAATCGCGCTTAGTTAAAATGCGTAAAACGCGTTCAAAACAGTTCGAAAAATTAAAAATATAATTTTCTGCTTTCTAAAGCATTTAAAACTCGGAAATCGCAAAAAAATTGAATAAATAATAATAAAAGAAAGAAATGTTGTGAGTTTGTAGTGTTTGGAGAGATTTTGTGAAGAAATTCAAACAGAATAGAAATTGATTAATAGTTTGTGAAATATTATTGGTTAAAGTTGAAAATACGAAAAGTAGGGCGAAAAAAATAGGTTCCTTTACCCTAATATTGACTTCATAGCTTTTAAATATTGAATTATCTGAATGACAAAGTTCCAATAAAGCATTTATTTCAAAATTCTGCGTTTTTAAGAATTTAGAGTTTCTTTGATAATATCTAAATATTCATATGTAATTTCCTATTCAGATATATATTCGTTAAAATTTAAATTCAAGAAAAATATAAAGTTTCTCACCATTCTGTTAACCATGGTCCACAAAAAAATAAATGACTTCTGAAAAATGTAAGCTTACCTTATAAAGTTTTTCGTGTGACATATTGAATTTCCAAAGAATTTTGCGTTCTGTTATCTGTTATTGTTATCAGACATCTCGTAATTTAATCAATTTTCAAAAATTTTATGAAGAAAAATTCACAACACTAAATTGAATCTTTAAGCACAAATCGTGAATAAGACATTTCAAAAAATGTTTGTTGTATGATAATGTAGATGTGACAAAACAATATTGATTAAGTGTTACAGATGTGTGGCATGTGTATAAGAAAACGATTTGAGGCATGTTGAATTAATGAAGTGTTATTAATAAATTAAAAAAAAGATTCTCTAATTTGACATCATATTTATATACTTCCTTTATTTATAATTTAAAGCAATCATACAATTACCTAGTTAACTTTTTTTGTCCAAACAATTTTAACTAACATTTTTATCTCATTCGTGTTTGTAACTTTATGAATTTTATTTTTCGTTGGGAAAAATAGAATTCTATTCGTATAGCTCTTAAAAGTAACAATTTTGCATAATATAGGATTGTTATTGGTGGTGCAAACATATAGAATTAAAATGATGATGGAATGAAATTCTTTGCTCTTCAATTTGATACGTCAATGATTTTGGTAACTTAAAATAAATTAGCTGCCTGCGCTTCTTTAAATGCTAATTCAACTTCAGCAAAAACTTCGTTAGCGCTTGGGCTTGTGTCAATTTTTCTAACTTTATTCATTGAACGATAATGGTCAATTATTGGCATTGTGTCATTTAAATATGTATTGAAACGTTTCTTGAGACTCTCGAGATTATCATCAGTGCGACCACTTCCAGCTTGACCTCTTTTTAAGCATCTCTCGACACACTTTTCTTCCGAGCAATCGAGAAAAAGAGAACGAAAAGAAAATCGACTTTTTCTGCCATTTGTCTTTCCCAGCCTTGTAAATTGTCTTCATTACGTGGAAAGCCATCGATTAGAAACTTATTGACTCCTGTTTCCTATAGAAAAAGATTGCGACATTGATTATGCAACTTAAAGCTTTAGCGATTTATATCGTGATTCAGCAAGCAATTATCGATAATTGCCACAACACATAAAAAAAAAAAACTTTCCATAAATTTCATTACCTTTTTAGATTTGATCATTGCATTTTCTAATAAACTACAAGTAATTTCAACTGGAACAATTTTTCCATTAGTAATATAGTCTTCAATTAATTGTCCAAATTGTGATCCTTCTCGTGCTCGTTCTTCTCTTAATAAATCACCTGCAGAAAGATGCTTGAATCCAAATGAATTTACAATTTTCTCACATTGAGTTCCTTTTCCAGCACCTTAAACGTATGCAAAATAAATTAATTGATTATTAGAGTTAATAAACACAAGATATTTACCTGGTGCACCGAGAACAAAAATAATTTTTGGTTTTTCGTTTGCCATTTTCGGTAAAAACGTTTTTTAATTTGCTGTGATACGATTGAAAAATTCTTTATATTCGGCAGTAAGTGCTTCGTGTTACTCAGCTGTTTGAAGACTAGTGACGTGAAACTCATAAAAGATAAGTGAATAAAAACAGCTCGAAAATCCAAAACACACGATCGATAAAAATATTTTGAGGACTGACAACTGAAATATGACACAAGTTTGAAAACATTTTGACAGTTTCTTCATATTTATTTTAACGGTAAGAAGAAACTTTAAATTTTTGTATTGAAAACCTCTCTAATTCAAATCAAAACACAAAGTTTCTCGATTTTTAATTTTTCCACGAATTTCTTTCTTTTAATGTTAAGAAAGCAAAAAAACAAGATAATAACTGTTTAAAGTTCTTATTTATCGTGAAGTTATAATTTTAAAAGAATTCTGTGAAACTCAATAAGTATTGTTGGTGAGTAAAAATCATTTTATCATCTGTTTATCTTTTTCTTCTTTTACAAAACATGAAGTTTCTTGTTATTTCTAAGTTCATTGACAACATTCCATTCGTAAATTAGCCGCATTTCTTTGGTTTCAATTTGAAATCTAATATTTCGATGGCAATTTCTATTTCAAAAATCATTATTGGATGATTAATGAAATATAGTACAACGTAGTTAATAAAAATCTAGCACAAATTACATTTAAAAAGTCTTGTTATGCACGAATAATTGCATAGAATTCGGTTACTTTCTAAATACGATGAAACAAGTGAAAAAAAAATGAGTCATTCATTCATTCATTATCAACAAACACATAAAAATTAATCATCATTTGTATGTCAAATCTTCCATTAAATACTCAAATGCAACAACATTGACCTTCAATCGTAGTAAAATTATCAATCCCTAATTTTTAAATTTTTAGACAGCAGGTTATCAACATCAACAACAAGATGCCTCTCTATATGCAGTTATCACAAGAGGAAATACTGTATGTGTTAAATATGCCGACTGCGTTGGAAACTTTTCAGAAGTCACAGAAAATCTCATCTCAAAAATTCAATTGACAAACCATAAAAGTAAAATTCTTTTAATCTTAATTTTATTCAATGATTAATTTCTTAATATATTTTTAGTGACATACACACATGGCCAATACCTTTTCCATTATATTTGTGCTGATAAAATAATTTACATGACCATAAGTGATGATGAGTTTCCACGACAGCGTGCCTTTCTATATCTCTCAGAAATAAAACGAAAATTTTAGCAACTTATGGTTTGACAGCAGCAACAGCTCTTCCTTATGCAATGAATACAGAATTCTCTCGTGTGATGTCAGCCGAAATGAAGAAATGCAATGAAAGTGGCGAGTATGATAGCATACAGCGAGTACATGGACAAATTGATGAATTAAAAGATATTATGGTTAAAAATATTGAAAATATAACAACAAGAGGAGAAAGACTTGAATTGCTGGTTAATAAATCAGAAAGTTTACGAAATAATGTAAGTTAATTTAAATACAAAATAATTTGACATGTTTTTATTTTAAATTTTTTATAGGCTGTTTCATTCAGACAAACAAGTAGAACAATAGCAAGAACACTATTTTGGAGAAATGTAAAAATGTATATTCTACTTGGTCTCTTAATGCTTTTTATAATATACATTATTGTTGCCATGTTTTGTGGATTTGCTTTGAAATGTCGCTAAAGTGTTAAAACATAATTTATATTTTAAGCAAAACAATAATATGATGGTAAGAGACTATGTGATTGTTAAATGTCTCTCGAAAAAAAATTGTTTATTTCAACCACATAGATTCTCAGTTATGAATTTATCAATATTTATATATTATTATTTCTAATGAGGGTAAGTGTTGAAATAAATGTGAAAGGAAGTCAATTTTAACTTCTAACAATCTTATCAGTAGTTGATCAAAATTATATATGAGTGAAAAAATCTAATTAATCTTCTTCTCATCAACACATGACCCTCATTCTTACATATACAAAAAAATTTATGTATCAACCACAATAAATATGATAAAAAATATTTTATTATTATTGACTACTGCACCAAAAAAACTCCGTTTTTATTAAAATATTGAATGTAATCAAAACTAAGAAGCGAGAAAAATAAATGAAAAATTTCTTAATGCAAAATAAAACTTTTTTAGCTTGGGTGAATATGATGCAATGCAATTTGATGGAATTGAATTTTATCATTGCAAGGTTGTAAAAATGTTAAATTGGAATTTTCCCGTGAGGAATTTTTCTGATGGATTTTGAAATGCTGCTTAAAGACATTTAAAGAAAAGAAAACTTTAATGACGATGCTGTTGTAAGTGAAATTCAGTGATGTGATAAATCTAATGACGTCGCAAAGAAAACACACTTTTTACTTCTTTCATTTTTGGGGGGAATTTTTATTGAGTTGAGAACAAAGAAAGGAAAAAGATATGTTTCATTTCCCCTATCTAAATCTATCTCAATTGCTTCGTCATGAAATAAACCTCTTCATATAATGACGCAATAAAATTCCGGTTCTTTAATTTTTTCTTAAAACAAAATTATAAACAAACGAGACAAGAAATATGTTTGACTCAAAAAGATTTTCTTCTCTATTTCCAATTGCAAAACAAAATTGAGAGAATTTGAATGCGGCAAAAATATTGTAGTGGAAAACAAAGATTCTCTCTCATATTTTTATGAGTAATTGAGAGGCGTTGTCATGGATACGATGATGTGTATGAAAATTTAAAGAGCAACAGAGAAGAGAGAGAAAATGTTTTTTTGGCTATTTTAAAGTTTTCTATGCGGCATATGAAATTAAAATAAATTAAAAGATGAAAAATTTAAAAAAACTTATTAAAATTTTTATAATAAACAGAATTTTCTAAATAAGATTAAAATCAATTTTTTCTTAATGTTTAAAAGATTAAAATGTAATTTTTCAAACTAAATAACAAACAAACACACCCTCACTTTTTTATGTCACTCGTTCTTATTTTTCTTTAGCGGTAAAAAACCAGAAGTAAAGATTTCCTTACTATTCACTATTTTGCTTGTCTAATATATGAACTTTGGCAAAAGGATGTCTTTTATCATTACGCAAAGCATTTGAATTATATTAGAGACCGAGCAAAAAAAGAGACACTTTGACATGTCTTGTCTGAGCTGGATCTGAACCGGCGTCCTCTGAATTCCGGTCAGATGCTCTTACCACTAAGCTATCGGCGGACATCTCAAAGTCTGGCAGAATGCCAACTTAAATTATTTATCTGCTCTTATAGTGGAGTTATCGTTGCTTACTAAATTCTGGTATAATTCAACAAATTAGGGTAAAGGAACCTATTTTTCGCCCTATCCTAATTTTTCGCCCTATTTGAATTTTCTGAAAAATGTACTTAAATCAACCAACACCATTATATTTCTTATGTAGATCAAATAAAAATTTTTGTAAACAATAGAGGTTTGCTCGAAACAGATTAGGTAAAAAAATAGGATGGAAACTTAATAGGCTATTTCCCGATTCCTAATTTAATTTCATTAGTTTTAACTGTTTCTCAGTTATAAATTAATGGATTTATATTTATATAGTGTTTAAAGCTTTTTAAAAATATTTAAATGATAAAACGTGTGAGTAAATGCTAAATCAATAAGTTGTAAACTAAAGTGAATTAAATCTTTGCAAATAGTTTTCATATAATAAAATTGAGATTTAGAAATGGACATTATCACTATAGAAAATTATTGCATTTAGAACATGAGTAA
>CM031379.1:23376904-23421164 GCA_018290095.1 Polypedilum vanderplanki | reverse complement strand
GAGAGCGTCTTGACTCCATAGCTCCCGGAGTCAGTCAAGGTATCAAATTTTACAAATTCTGAAGGCTAGGCTAAGATCGATCCAAGGATATCTACTGACCTATCCTTCAGAACTATGGCTCGTAACCTTTCGGCCAAGGTAGGGAAATGATATTTTTTTGATATTTGATATTTTTGATATTTTGATAGATTTTGATAGTTTTCTGATAGTCAAGGAAAAATTCATGATATATTTTTGATAGTTAAATTTTTGATAGTGAATATCAAGATAGTAAATATCACCTTGATTTTTATATCAATGATATTTTTGATATTTTCTTGAATAGTCACGTAAAATATCATTAATATTTTTTTACTATTAAATATCACCTTGATATTTATATCATGTATAGTTTTTATATCATGATAGAAATATCATGATTGTATTACTATCAAATGATCTTTGATAGTCAAATTATTTAATAGAAATTCACAATATTATATAAAAAATTCTGATATTTTAAAGTTCGGGGCTGGATTTAAAAATATTTAAAAATATTTTAATAAATATTAGGAAAAAATTAATATTTTTTAGTCCAGCGGCCAAACTCCGACTGAAAAAAATTCTCACGTAGTGAGTAAAAAGTGAGTAATTTTTTCCGACCAGCAATGATAAACGATAAATTTTCATAAACTTATGCTGAAATAATGAAAACGGTTTATATAATTGCATTTCATATATATTCAAGAACTGCAAATGCTTATAATTGATGTTAATATATTAACTATTAAATCCTTCTAACTTACCTTTTATTCAACACATTATTGCTTTATATTTAGAAATGAATTTGCCAAAAACTCAAACGAAATGTCAATTTGTACAAATGTGTTTATACCGAATAAAAAGATACGAAAAGATGTTCGTCAATCATTATTTATTTATCTACATGTAGAAAAATATTTTATAACTGGCATAAAGTTTTTGAGATTTGTCCCTATGAAGTCAAATTTATTGTCTTAAAAAAAAACCTTTAAGTGTAATATTTTTTATGATGATATTTATTTATAACACTTATAAATTTTCTTTTAAAGGCTTATGAATTTGACTTATATAGGGACAAATCTCAAAAACTTATGCTAGCTATATATATTTTTATCGTAGTATTGTAATAAAGTATTGATTTATCGTTAGACGTTTATGATTTTTTGATGAGAGAAATGTAAGTAATAAACAAAACTATATAAAAAGAAAATATGGTTTTCTTTGTTATACAAAGATATTATGATTATGAAACTAGCAAATATTACTTTTTTTCTGTGCAAAACACATTTATACCTTTTAACGAACATAATTTGTAATGGTATACAATTATAAAGCAATATAAAACAGAGTCCAAAACGGAGCTAATTTTGTTCGATTAAACCGATTTAGACGAATAAAATTTAACTCGGCTTCAGACTCTGATACAAAATAGTTTTGAAAAAATATTAATGTTTTGTAAAAATATGACAGTATCATGATAGTGATATTTAAAATTTTGACTATCAATTGATGGAAAATATCACTATCATGATATTTCCCTAGGTATGCTTTCGGCTATCAAAGTACCCAACTGCATATTTGCCCATTTTTCGAAATATCCGGTGACTAGATTACAAAAATATTAATATTTTTTGTAATCTCCGGCTGAAAAAAAAGTTCTCTCTCTGGGTAAACCCAAATGATATTTATATTTCATTTGATTAAAATTTTATTTTTTGGCATTCAAAATTTTATAAAATTCATTCAACTTTTCTTTACGGAACTATTTCTTAAAATATAATTTTTCATGGTCCTTTGTGAATTGATATTTGAAGAATAATTCTTCACCTACTTTTATATCTTTGATAGCAAAAAATGCGATTCTTTTTACTCCTTGTACAATTAAACATTTTACTTCACAATTTGGTGCAGACGAGTGATTAATAAATCTACTTTCATTTCCAAATTTAAATGCGTCAATATCATATCCCTTGCATATCGAGAAAAGATATATACTTTTTATCTCGCTATAATACTCAGCTCTCTTTTCTCCTTCTTCATGCGTAATCAGTTCTCCAGTGTATTCAATTATAAAATCATTTGCATTAATCGGTTCAGCTGCGAATGCTCCTAATCCTATACCATCTATTGTCGACATTTTTATTTCTAATTTCTTCAAAGTATCCGATTGTAACGACATATTTTTGCAGCTACATTTCTTATCATTGTGCTTTTTACATGCTATAGGATCACATTCTCGATTTCCAACGAAACATGAACAGGCATTAGTTTGACATTTGGCAGTGCAGGCGCAACCTTCAAATTTGTTCAAGCAATTTTGATCACATGCACAGTATTTTTCGCAATAATTTTTCCCAATATAGCACGGACATGATGTATCACATAATCCTTTATGATTGCATGGTTTGTACATATCTAAATTATTTAAAAGCAGTTTTTCATCTCCGTTTCTTTTTGTAAAGAACAATAATTTTTGTTTCATTGTTCTTTTATCAACGTACGGTCTTAAATCAGTGCTATATATTTTGATTCGTTTTTCTTTAATCACTTGAAATACCTGATTGCAAGTCAATGAGTTCACTAATTTTGCAATTTGGCAATAATTATTATTACCAGTCATCATCATTGAATCTCTAATTTTATATTCATCAAGTATTGTGTATACAAATTTGTCAAAAGTTTTATTTGATTTGTAACAATCGCTTGAGCAAAAATCTTTTTCATTATTGTTATCAATTTCCAGCATGCATCTAATTCTTAATTGTTGATCAATTTCATAGTAAAATTGTGAAATATCTTCGAAATTTAAGGTCAGTCTTAATAATTTATTGTTCCAAAATGCTTTTAAAATCGTCACTTTTTCTTCATTATTCATTGTTTTAACAATATTCATCGCTTCTTTAAACAAATTGACAACAAATTCTTTGTTATAATCGTAATCAAATTCTTCTTCATCACTTTCCTGTAATTTTAATTTTTAAATAAATCATAATCTAAACTTTTTTTATTACCTTTGGAAAGTTTATGTACCCTGATTTCAAATAGATAAACTCAGGCATTTGATCAGCATTAAAATGATATTTTTGCAGCCTTAAATAGTTTCTTGAAAAGAAAAAGGTATTTTAGAAAACAAACATGACAGCTATAAGAAAAACTTATTTGATTACTTTAAATTTCTACTAAACATTGCTCTTCTTTGAAACGCGTTATTAATAAGATTATGGACCGTATCACAAATAAAATCGTGTCTTTCATCAATATCCAACGATATCGGATCCATTTAAAATAAAATATACTTTATTAAGAAAATTTCGCGATAGCAACAAACACTTAAAATATTTTCAAGAGAAATTTGCTATAATTTTAAATTTCCGAGGGGAAAGTCAAAGATATTTTTTTAGTCAAGCAACAATAAGCAATGTGGAGCAACAAAAATCATATGTCACATGAAACATAGAATTTTGTTGCATTTAAATTTCAGTAAAAGCACAATTCGAGGCGCATTTTTTGTCAATTTTGACAGTTCATTTTTATTATTTTCCCTTGATTTTACCTATCGTCTTCCCTCGAATATAAGAACTGGTCCTTCTATTCAAATAAAAGGACCGTTGCTCAGTTTTTGTTTTGATTTGATATAGAAAAAAGTACGTTAAACTTTTTGAATTCACAAAATTTGAATAGAAGGACCGGTCTTTATATTCGAGGGAAGACGGTAAGATTTTCCCCAAGTAAAAACGTTGCTCAACAAAAAAGTCGTTTAAAACTTTTCATTAGAGTGAGAACTAAACTGATCTATCAATAAAAACTGATCTGCAGACATCCATTTCATTTTTATAATTTACAGAAAGTAAATGAAAATTCAATTTTATTTCTTTATTATCATAAACGTTTAACGTTTTATTGCAATACACTCATTGTGAAATAATGAATTGAAGTCTAATTGAATGATTTCTTTGCTACTTTGACTTAAATAAACAAGAATACAAAGAGACTTTATATGAAAACGCTCAAGTAAAATTTGAAAACAATCTTTAATCAAAATGAATTCTTTTAATCTTTTTCATTTTAAATTTTTGCTTTATTATTTTCTAAATTAAAGTACGTTTTACAATTAAAACATTTAATTAAATTGTTTTAAAGCTTTAAAAACCAAAAATTTCAATTTGTAATTAAAATGAACGAAATTCAAACAAAAGTATCATCAGTCATTCTCGATTACACAAAAAACCTTTTTCAATTTACATTTTTAAAGAAAAAGTCAGAATAAAAGCGAGCGAGATAGGAAAAAATCAATTTATGATTAAAAGACTCGCAATTGTTATCCTTTTCATTCAATCTCTCTTTTAATAACTGACTTTTACATTTAAATTCAGCAAATTGTGAGCCTTTTTTCTCGAATAGCATATCACATTTCGTGCCACTTTGCTATTATCATGTTTTTGCATACAAAAAGAGGAAAAAAAAAATTTTTCGTTGTTCGTTTGTGTGTGTGTGTTTTTATGTGAAATTTGTCATCGAATAAATTGGAGACAATGTCAGCACATAGAGAAATATGAAAATAGTTATTAGAGAATGCTCCACGTTTGGGTTATTTCTATGCATATGATTACTGCCAGTAGACATCATCTGTATATGTTTACATTAAAAGTCATCGTGTTAGGCTAGAAAATTCTTTCATTCCCGCAAATATGCTCATTTTTCAGCCATGCAGAGAGAAAATTGCTTTAGAAATGAAAATGTTACTCTCTCTCGGTCGCTCATTATGATATTTTGCCTGTGGCGCACGAAATGTGTGTACTTTATATATAAACTTACTCTACTCACACTCAGTAGCTCTTTTATGCTCATATTTCAAATATTTCTATTGAAATTAACACATTAATATACAGGAAATTATTTTTAAACGTGAAATTTTCAACAAATTTAAAAAATATTTTGAAATTGAAGAATATTTTGCGTGGTTTCAATAAAATATAGCTATTAAAGCATAGAATTGTTGCTTATTGAATTAATTGCTCATAAAAGTGAGAATTTTGATGCTTTTGAATGTAAACAATAAATCAAAAAGTTAATGTTTGCAGTAAAATTTTAAAATTGCCATTTTTTTCAAATTATAACTTTCTGATTTAACAAAGGAAAAATAAAGTAAGACAGTTCAAATGAAATTTAATATTATATTTTTCTAATTTTCCTACTTTTGAAGAAATATATGCAATCTACTTCCTGAAACCCAAAAACTCAAATCAAAATAAGACAAATTTTAATTTATCATCTTCTGACTTTCCACTGTCAGTTAAGTAAGTGAAATGCTAATTGCTTGATAGATTGCATGTGTACTTTTCAATTCCAACAAAATTTTTCCATTTCTGCCTCTCTGTTTGTGTTTCTCCCTACTTCACATTAAATGATTGATTCCTTCGTTTGTTGAAATTGATTTCAATTTGCTTTCTCTCTCGCTCGCTCAGATCAGCTCAATTCACATGAATGTATGTACATTTTTTTGTGAGTGACATAAATTGATCAGTAGAAATAAAATCCCACTGTCGCTCTTAAAGTTGTCTGGGATAAATCTCGTGAATCTTTAAAAAATTTAAAAGTTATAAACAACGTTCGCTTTTCGAGTATGAGACTAAATGGAGACGATGTCGAGGCGTAATGTAAAAAAAAGATTGAAAATGAGAGAGTGAAAGAAAAAAGGTCTCGTGATGTTAAAGAAGAAAATGAAATTAATTTCGCCTCCATCTATACATAAATTATTTTCTTATTCTTCTTTTATGCTTTTTTGCTTCTTCATATTGATGAAAACTTGATTGATTTTCATTAAAAAAAGAATTTTCATTTACTTTTATTTGAAATTGAATTTTTAAAGATTTAAAAATTCAAAAATTAAAAGTGAGTGAGGCATTAACATAATAATAGCTAAAGATTTATTATATTATTCATATTCTCATCACACACTCACGTTCTTTAATTCTAAGTGAATTAATTATGATTTATTATTGATTTAGCACGAGCGCGTGATTCATTTATAACCTCACATCTTACATTATACTTTCGTATCATGTTTGAGTTTCTAAAATTCAAGTTGAAGCCATTGAACTTCTTTTTCCATTGCTATTAAACATTGATGAAAGAAACTCATTAAAAATTAAGCGGAAATTTTCTTTCCTTTGAGCGACAACTTTTAAGATTAAGATTCCAATCTTTTTTTCTTTCTACTTGTGTGCCACAAATCGGTGATGATGTTAAGGAATTTCATCCTTTTTTCTTTTCTGTTTAACTTTGTTCTTTATTAAGGGAAAATTTTCATCTTATCATAGATTTAAAAAAAGTCAAGTCCTTTTTCTTATGGAAAAAGGTTGAAATTTTGCAAATTGAGATACAAAATTATCATCAACATTCCAATAGCAAATGTTCTTTTCTAATTATTTAAGTACATACACGAGTTCTTAAAACAAAGGGATTACAAAAAGGGAAATGACGTAGATTAATAGCTTCTGCCGTGAAATTTTTATTAATGAGAATTTTTATTGCTTTTATTTTAGCTGATGTAATTAAGGTTAAATACTTGATAGATTGGCATTATGAGACTATCATGACATCATTTTACAAACATTTTGACATAAAACATGATTGAAGCAATATTTATTTTATGAAAAATATTTTGTACACATGAATTCTTTTTTCCCTTCTCTAGGTAATCCCTATAGAAAAAAATGTAAATCAGTGTATATATATGTAAAATTATACTTGTAACATTCCAACATTCATGAAAAAATATTCGGAAAATTTTTATGCTACGATATTATTTCTACAACAACACGCTCATAGTTGTTATTGGTAAATCGTGTACATGAATATACTTACTTGCCCTTACATTTACTGCTCAAAAATAGAAGAATAAAGAGAGAGATTTGCAAATGACAAAGTTAGGCCATTTCAAAGATTTTTGATAGAATTTTTTTGTTTGTTTTGATAAAATGTAAACAAAAAATTTTGTTTGTAAACAAAACAAGGATTTTCATTTTTAAAGTTCGTTAAAATTGAAATTTTTTACATCATTTTTAATTTTACATTAAATTCATAAATTACCTCAAAAATGATTAAAATCTTTAAACAATAGAAAATTCTACAAAATTAAAAAAATGTCTAAACCTTGAACTTCGTTCCTATCAAAAATTGCAAGCGCAATTAGGCAACTGAAGCATAGCATGACGAATAATGTTCTCTTTCTCGCCGTCGTAGTTATTCTATCCTCGTGTGGTTTTTCCTTGTATAGACTATGTGGGGGAGTTTCAGTTTCTTTCTTTTCTTCTTCCTTTGTGTCGTCATTTTCAAGTGTTGGTTTTATGAAAGGAAAAAATTATTGTGCTTACGTGATGGAAAATAAATAATTTTAGTTAGTCTCTTCTATTCATTTCGTCATGGATTATTGTATGATGAGGGAGTGAATTTTTGTAAGCACTTTAAGGCATATTCTATAATGTAATTTTAAAAAGATTAAAGCTGAATGTGAACATAGAAATAATTGTGTTAATATTTCCTCATTTCTAGCAGTCACAGCAAATATATGCAATAATTTAAATTTATGAATATGTAATTTAATGAAGAAAAATTTTTTAATGATTATAAACAGATGATGAGAATTTCATTAAAATTTTACATGAGTTTGAAAGTTTTTAACTCATTAAAAATTGTGTAAATTTTAATAAGTGTATTTTAAAATTTTTAATTTACATAAATTTTGGAATTATAAATTACTTAAATAGACGATAAAAATTATCAACTAAAAACTAATTTAAAGATGTTAAATGACTGAAGTTTGCGATACTTAAGCAGATTAAAAATTAGCTATGATTAAGGCAGTTTTAGAATTTTAATTCAACTCAATCAATTAGAAATCAATAAATAAAAGGATCAAAGAATTTGAGATGGAATTATCTTAGTTTATAAGACAATTTTCAATTGTGTTATTGTTTTGATTCATCTTAAAGTCACATATTGCCTAAAAACAATTTTATTAAAAAAATCCTTTGCATTTTAAATTCAATGAAAGCAAATCTTAAAATTAAACAAAAACAGAAAAAGTACTTCATATTGGATTATCAAGAATTTATGAGAGAGTCTATTTTTTCTCTCTAAATATTGCTGCTAGTTGTTTATTTTACGAGACAGTGAGTGAGTGAAAAATGTCTCTATTATATCACATAAGAAAATCTTCATTTATCATTTCGATCTGACAGTTTCCTTATTTGCTTTGATGATTTTAGGCTTTAATATTTTATTATTTTTTTGGAAAATCATTTTTGTCTAATTTTCTTGTCAGTCTAAAAAGATAGAATTTGATGATACTTTGGTTTTGTAGACATTTTTTGATGCAATCGTTTCATGCATTTTCTAATTCTATAGAAAAATTTCAATCAAAATTAATCTCAAACTGTCTCAAGATAAATTTAATTAAAAAAATTCACACAAGAGTCCTATTATCTTTCATTCGAGTGCCACACATGCATCATATTATGATGATAACTGGGAATGACTTTTATTATACAGTATGCAGACATTAAAGTGATTTTCAAGTCACGTACAAATCTCGTCATATGTTTTCATTGTCTTCACCAAATAAAACATTCGTCTGCATGTGACTTCGCATATGAAATTTTGAACAGAAGCGTTGTTGGTTGATGACACGGCAATTATAACCCCTTCCTTATTTGTGATCCATTTATTTTCAATATTCATCATCATCTGCTCAGCTGTGAGATCAATAAATGCCAACTAAATTGAAATCGATAATAAATAATCCAAGTGAGTGCGTGTTAAATATGGGAAAATGATATGTCACGTCATTTGAGTTTGTAAATTGAATTGGTATTATTGCAAACTTTTGCTATTCATCTGTTTTTTATTTATGTTATTTCATATTCAAGTGATGAATTTTAAATGAGAAATGATGAACTTAAATATATTGAATGTTTAAAAGAGGTTTTAGATTATGGTTGAAGGAGAGAATGAGAATTTCGGATTTATATTGTAAATTTTGTTTCCATTCTTTCAAGGCCTGATAATTCATTAATTTAATTTTTTTACCGGAATCAAAGAGTTCTCAGACCATGCATTTTAATGGCTTTTTTCGAGGGTTCGATGCATGCATAAAAGTTGAATTACACAAAAATGTCTCTATTTTGTTCATATTTTATTAAGTTTGATCATGGTTCATGCAGATTTATTTGAAAGTTAATGATTCTTAAATTTAACCTGAATAAATTTAGAGCGCGCTATGAAAAATCTAGATGGCGCTCCAAAACGATATTAGCGCCTCTAGAATTTCTATAGCGGATTTTTTTTTAAACTCAAACCACAGGCAACACTGGCGGCCTGTATATCAACACTGATTTAGAGACAGTTTTTTTAATTAGACAACTTGCATGTTACTTGATGCATACATGAGTCAAGTGCCGAATCCTATTTTTTTCAAATTTCTATTTTAACGGTTTTTTATGGTTTAAATATTAAAAAATCTTTAAAATTTAAATTAAGATTAAACTTTTTAATCAAAAGAATTAATGAAATTCCATTTCCCAGCATTTTTAAAATTTTATTTCTTTATCGAAAAAATCAAATAATTTAAAAACTAAAAATACGTTACATAAAAATAAAATTTCTCTCAAATAAAAAATTCCAATCAAAATAAATTGCCATGATAAATTATTTTCAATTTCAGAGCAACGAACACTTGACATAATGAAAGACACTAGAAAGAGCAAGCAAGAGTGGCTTGTGACATTTTTAATGGAGATTTTTTTATAGCAGCATGCAAAAAAACTAATTGAAACTTTCAATCATTTTGAGTGATTTTTAAGAAGCTTAAAGTTTTTCTGCATTTAATAAAATTTTCTTAATTTTATTGCTTTTTTTTCTTGAACAAATATCACGTAGATTCAACATGTAAGGAAATTAAAATGTCTTCATTATTTCCTTTGATAACATAAATGAAATCTAGTAAAAACTTGCTGTTGCTGCTCACTTTTATTTCAATATTATGTGAGGAACACTTAATTTTAGTTAAAATGTATTTCATCCATGTGTAGACAGACAGAATTGTAAGTGCCACTTTACAATGAGTAAAACGAACGAAAAAATAAAATTTGCCATTCACATCAATTTAGAATTTGAAACAATTTGTCTGTTACGGATCTACGGTGCATGAGAAAAAAAGCACGAAATGTGTGGGCTGTTGCTGTGAGTGAATAAGTCGTGTGTGATGCGCGAGAGTGTAATTTTTATATTTAGTCGACCCCAGTCGAGGTCATCATTATAATGTTGGCTTTAGTGGGCTCTAACTTGATATTAATCTCATCTCTCGGGTGAGTGATGACTTGTGAAGATTTTTTATTTTTGTGATTGAACAAAAAGAAGAGTGCTCTGTATAATTTAATTTATAAAATTCAGTAGTTGTGCAAGTTTTGGGAAGAATAAAAGGGAATGAATTTTGGTATTACCGAATTAAATTTTTTAGAAAACGGTAAAATAGTAACAAAGGTACAAAAATTTCTTTCATTAGTTTTTTAAAAAAAGTTAAATAATAACGGCTAAAAAATATTCAAAAAACCGTTAAAAATAAACCGTTTTTTAATTTTTTCAAAAATTGTAAACAAAAATTGACAACTTTTTAAAATAAAATTTCCAACTGTTATTTTTAAAATTATAGTGGAATAATGGAAGCAACAACAGAAGTTTTAGTTCCATCAC
Organism: Polypedilum vanderplanki; assembly: GCA_018290095.1. NCBI lineage: Eukaryota > Metazoa > Arthropoda > Insecta > Diptera > Chironomidae > Polypedilum > Polypedilum vanderplanki. The sequence continues at coordinate 23,410,391 of CM031379.1, read as the reverse complement.
CTTCATCACCAGATAATGTTCTAGTTTCACCCGAAACCTTAAGTCATCATTCATCACCAACAAAGACATCTCGAGTGCTGACTTATGCACAACATGTGACAACAATTGATGAACGAATTCCATCATCATTACGTTCATCTAATCAACTTTTACAGCATAGTCATCGATCGACACCATCATCACCACCTCCACCTTTTCAATCAGGACCAATGACACCAGCTGAATCTTCACAAGCGATTGTTCCATTGAAACATGCAGCAGATTCATCACCCATGACAGCGACAAGCACAACAACACAACATTTAGCTGTTCTTTATCAAACTCATCATCATCTTCATCCAATTTTAACATCACCTGTAAGAAGACCATCAAAATTGCCTGATACAAGTCGATTTTTAATGCAACAACAGGCAATCGGAATGGCATCAGCACAAAAGGAAATTAAAGCGTGAGTGATGATAAAATGACATTGAAAATTATTTTTATAAATTGATTTTTTTTCTCTCTCGCAGGTCTGATGCATTTTGTACGACATTATCAGCATTGTATGGCAAAATATTAGTCGTTATGGGGTGAGCTTTAATATTTTTTGCTGTTTATAGCATTTTGAAATTATTTCATTTTTTTTTCATTTAGCATTGCCTTTCCAATGGCTGAAGTGATATCCACTTATATTCCACCATCTTTTTATGAAGTGAGTAAATTTATTATAATGGATTCTGTAGCACTTGCACAATGGTAATGTGTGTGAATGATTTCGAATTGAAATGGGATAAAATTTCTCTGGGGAATGAATTTAACAGAGTTGAATGGTTATTTAGGTCAAATATTGGAATTTATTTTGATTTGTTTTTTTTGAAGAAGAAAAAAAAGTGAAAGTTGTAGAGAATTATCCTAAATATTTCCGAAAATGATCAAAGAAATGTTTTAGAAAGGAAGTGAACATTTTGAAAATATTTATTGAAGTTGAGTAGGATTTTTGGTTTTTTCGGTTTCTGTATAAAAAGCAAAATGAATGGTTTACTGTTTTGTATGAAAAACGAAAGAGTTTGAAACCCAAAAATTCATTAAAACTGCTTTCGTAATAATTATATGTTTGATTTTCTAAGAATTTGAGATTTTTAATCTAAAATTTCAACATTTAAAGGTCATAAAATGTAAACAAAGTAAATAAATTCAAACTTTCAAAATACGTTAAAAAAAACATTAATTTTCATAAAACCGTTAAATCTAAAAATCCATGAAATCAAAAAAATCCCTGTTTTCCAATAACTTTCATTCAAATCATTTTAATTTTATTTTAATAATAATTTCAATTCACTCAATTGTGTAAAAATATTAAAATTAATGTAATAATTTTTGGTTTAAAAGCTCAGTTAAATGGTGCTCTTAAATAACTCAAAAACTTTTAATGCGAGAGAAAATCAAGATGAAAATTTATGTAGTTAGGAAAAAAAGATTCATGAACTGTCAAGAGACTTTTTAATAAGAAAAATGATGATGGTGGTGAAAAAGTTTTGATTTAAGAATTTTTGTTCTATAAATTTAAAAAGTTTTATGATGGAAAAATGTCAAACTGTAACTCAAATTTCATTTTTCAAAAAACCTTGAAAATGTGAGGTCTTGCACGACAAAGGTGTTTAAAATAAGCTCAAAATATGTTAACGTCGCGAAAAGATCTAAATCCGCTTTGGTGTATCAAATGTCGTTTACAATAGCAATCCTTTTCACTTTCAGCTCAAAAAGGATTTATTTCCTTGTAAACGGAATTGAGTTGACTTGCGTTAAAGCTAATAAAATGCGATCAATGTCATTGATATTTTTAATGTGTTTTTAGGGTTGAGAGAAAATTTGAAAAAAATTACTTTGACAGGGAATTATGTGTAAACTCTTTACAATGAAATTTTTAAAATTGAATTTTTTAGAATTTATGGGAAATTTTTTTAAAATCTTTTGGTTTGTAAAAATTCTAAAATTAAAATATTTGTAAAATTTTTACAATTTATTTTATAGAATTTTTTAAAAATCCAACAACTAACAATTTTGTAGAATTCTTACAATTTGTAAAAAATTTTACAATTTTTATCTAAACATTTTTCCCTAACATTTTTTAACAATTTTAAAGTTCACTCAACATTATCAAAAATAATATGTGTTAAAAACAATAAATAAACTTTTATTTTAATTAAAATTTTTGATGAAAAACACACAAATTCCTATGACAATTCCATTTTCAATTATTAAACTCATTAATTATAATTATCGTTAGCTTCCTCATTTTCTATTTATTTGAATATATAAAAATATTAATAATCTTTATTGTCAACAATTCATCACAAAAGCATAAATTCTCATCTTTCTCATTTATTAGTAAAAAAGAGAGAAAAATGACGATTATTTTTTCTTTCATAATCATGAAATTCTTTTTTATGATCCTTTTTGATTAAATGAAGAAGTTGAATGTCAAAAGAGAGTAAAGGGCAAGTTGTCTAGGGCAAAAAAATATTTTTTTCCAACCATAACAATTTTTTATTTCCTTTCAAAATGATAAAGAAGATTTTTTTTTGAAATTCTGTTTCTATTGTTACATATAAATGAAAATGGACAGTATTGTATTGTATGCAGTCACTCATGTTAATTTGAATATGCAAAACAAGACACAAAGAAATAAAATTTTTCCTACGGGAGACTTAAATTTATAAATAGGAGAATATTAAAGTAAGTTCGTTTTCCCTAACACTTGAAGTGAGACCAGACAGTGTATGAATGTCATTTTAATGAAAATTTAATGTTGACATACCTTTTGAATAAATAAATGATGATAATTTTAAGTGAAAGGAATTCATAAAAGAATTTATTGGAAAATTTCTGATTAATTTCATTTATAAAGAATTTAGAATAAAAATATTTATGTTTACATTTAAAATTTTCGCATAATTTTTTGCGTCTACTCAAAAATTTGAAAATATTGTTGTTAAGAATTTTAAATTTTCATATTTCTTTTATTAAAAATGAAAATTTTGCATTAATTTTTATTATAAAATTTTTGCCTCTTTTTTGCATCTTTTTCAAATATTTTGCATCTTTTGCAAAAGAATACAAAAAGTTTGCATCATTTTAACAAAGAAAAAAATTCTCATGTTTTCTGGAGTAAAATTTTTTCACATCTTTTCTGTTTAAACGTTAAACTTTTTAACTCTTTCAAAAATTAAAATCTTTTTGATAGTTGAAAAATTTAAATAAATTATTCATTAAACTTAAACCTCTAAATTCTTCGACTACTAACAAACAGAAACTGACTTCATTAAATTTTATGAGACTTGCAAAATTAAACTTTATCGCTTCTCACTTCCTTTCATTCATTAAAATGACGCAACATTGTTACCAACCAATTTTAGATCATCAACGTGAATTCTAAAAATAACAACAAAAAATTGTCAAAATCGTTTTTAAATTTACTTTTTAGCATCTCATTTGTGTGCACACAAAATAAAGTAAATAATGTTCATCTTTCAAGAGAGAGTTTTTGAATTCCCCTTCATGAAAGTACTTCTTTTGTGGCATCACAATAAAGTCTCATTAGGGAGATTATTTTTTTACAATTCTCTGTATAATTTCTATAAAAATGTAGTTGAGCTTTAAAAAACTTTTTTTGTCATGGAGATGAAAATTGTCAAGTATGCGGAAGTCAAGAATGAAGAAAAACACAAAAAGGGTTTAAAATCCCTTGAAATCATCACACCTTCCGCCTGATGATCCAAAATGAAACCACCAAAAACTCATCATTGTGCCAAGTCTACCGGTTTATCTCAAAATCTCCTTTACTTATATGTGTATCATTTTCTCATTGCAGGGTTTTTATTTATATTTATACATCGGTAGTATGTTATTCTTGTTATTTATGTATGCCACATTACTTTGGGGTAATAAACCAACAATTCCAATCACAAGTAAGTCAAATGAAATTAGATTTTGTTGTTTAAAAATAACGGCTTTTGTTAATTTTGAACTTTTTGAAAAAAATTTTTTAAAAATTTCTAAAAAAATAAAAATTTTCATAGAATTTTCGTTTCAACAACTTTAAAATGAATTGTTGAAAAAAACATAAAAATTTTTTAAGAAATTTCTTTCAAAATAAAAATGACCGTTATTTTCAGAACAAAGAAAAAATCATGCAAAGAAATTTTGATTGCTTGTTTGTTGATAAAGTGCTCAATCATCAGAATATGATAAAAGTATGAACATAACAAAGGCAAAGAGAAAAAAATATGTTTATAGGCAATAAAGTGTTCAATTTCGTATACGATATAATATTTTTTTTTTGTTATTAGAAATCAATGTACGGGAAGAAGAGGCAAAAAATATTTTTTATTATATTTTCATCCTTCTGAGAAAGTTTATCAAAAGCATGCATGGTTGCATGTATATATGTAGAAATGTGGATAAACATTGAAGGGGAAATGAAAATCTGTTATTTGAATATTTACTCTGAAATTGCTCAATAATGGACATGCAATAAATGTAAGAGTTTTTGTAGTCGACCATTTTAGTTAAGTGAATGAGGAATGAGGAAGGAAATTGCTCTTAATGGAAATTACAAAAAAAAATACAAAATAAATTGGAATTCTGTCAGATTAAGATTAAAATTAAAGAAAAAATATGAATTTTTGAAGATTGAGAAAAAAGAAAATTTCTCATTAAATCATGATCAAAAGAAAAATTTTTCACCTTTTTTTGTACCGCATAAAAAGAAAAAAATATTTCACACATCATGAAATTCTCATTAAGATTAATACAAAACATTTCCTTCTTTTTTTCTATTCATGAGTAGCAAACAAACAAATTAGTATGACAAAGAGAGAAAGAAAAAATTACAATCAGTCCTTATAACCTTTTATTTTACATTGTTTCTTCCAAGGGGAATATTAACTATGATAAATAGCAAAAATACGGCAATTAGCAAATTTTGACAAAAAATGATAAAAATTGTTCATGTGAAATGTTGCGTGTCACATGTGTGATGTAAACAAAAGAAATTTTTAATCTAAAATTTAACCTAAATCTTTTTTAGCATTGTATGAAAGTAACAAAATCAATTCAAAATCTGAACAATTATATAAGGTATCAATAATAAAAGTTTTCTTGTCTACTACAAGATTAAAAAAGCGCATATTTTTAGTTTTGATTCAAAATTTGGTTTGTTGCGCAACATGTAATAAGTCACAAAAACACATTTGTTGTTTTGAAAATAATTGGCAAATGACAAATTTATTATTTTAATTTTCTGTAAAGATTCCCCATTTTAAAACTTCTTCTACTCTTAATAAAAAGGTTCCATCTCTAATTAACCATAAAATAAATTTTTACCTTAAAAGAAATTTTTTTATAAGAAATTAGAGTTCATTTCACCTTGAGTGAGTTTTAAATTTTCTTTACTTTTAATTTGCCTAAAAAATTGCCTCAAGTTTCACTTTTGCCTCACTTCTTTGTACCATAGAAACAAGAAAAATGTTGTCATGAAGAAGTAGCTCATTCATCTCATGTCTGATGGAAAATTTTCCTAATTAGACAACCGAGCAGTAAAATTAAAGCAAAAAATTTAAAAATTTAATTTTCGATCATAAAAATAATGTAAATTTGCACAATGGCTCGACAAACTTAATTTTTAATGTCAATTATCAAACCGTAATATCCGGTGAGAGGAAAAATTAATTTTTTATGATTGATGCAATGAACAAACATTGAAAAAGGAAGAGGACAAATTAAAAATCAAACATTGACTATAATTTAATTGTAAAATTTTTCAATAGCGACAGCGACAAAAAGTGCAACACATTCATCTCGTCCGGCTGATTCATCTTCATCAGATAGTGGTGAACAATCAGATCAAGAAGAAAGTGAAAGTCCCATTGAAGTGAGAAAACCATCAAAAACAATTGTGCCAATGATGCGGCGGCAATCAGTAATGGCATCGGCTGCAATGGGAACGCAACATTATGGAAGTTTTTATTTACGTATGGGAGCAGTTGGTGAGTGAATTTCTTTGATGTTATTTTTATGAACTTGTTAGTAAAAAAGTTGCTATGAAAAAAAGTTTTTCTTTCTACTGCATATGAAATTGAGTTAGGATAAAGTTTATCTTTTGTCGATAAAATGCATGTAACTTTCATCATCATACATATATGATTTAACTAGTTTTTTGCACTAGTTTATTGAAGTGAAAAAAAGCAATTTAAAAAGTTTTTAATAAACGACTTTTTAAATTTGTATTTTAATCAAAAAACTTTTAAAAATTTGAAACCTTTAACAATAACGATATTTTTAAATTTGAATTTTTTTTAATTCTCAATTTTTTATAAAAGCATATATTTTTAAGTTTTTTCTAAATCTTGATAATAATTTTCAATCTTGAAATTTCAAAATAACATTTTTTCCGATTTAAAATCAAAAAAATTTTGTACGTTATTTTAAAAATTTTCTCAATTCTAAATTTTTCTAAATCTTTAACTGTCTTTTGCACATAAAATTTAAAGAGAATTGCAATGAAAAACTTCAACATTCTTTCTAAAACATTTTATTAGTCTAAACACAAAACAGATTAGTTCATGTTTAGATGACTACTTTGCACTTTGTTTAGAACCTTATGTAATTTCAATTGAATGAAAAAGTTTTGTCAAAAGCAATTTGCAATGTTTTTTATGCTTGCCAAAATAATTAAATTTGTTTTGAACTTAAAAACATCAAAAACATGGAAAAAAGCATGAACATAGAAAAGGCAAAAAAATGCTTTTCTATGGCAACAAGATACTTCATAAGAATTTCAATGAGAAGAAAACAAAAGAAATCAAGTTCTTTTCAAGATAAAGAGAGAAAAAAATAAACTTTAATCATATGAACAAAAGCAAGCAGAGACGTTTCACTGATGTTGTGATTTTGATTCAATATTTACTCACTGACAACATCTTTCAATTAGGATTAGCATTGCATTTGCTGCTTTTATATTTGTTTTTGTATGCTTTAGAATAAAAGATAAAAGCTATGAAAATGGTTAAATGAATTTGATTACTGTTTTGATAAAAAGATTTAAATTTGAAGGAAATAATAGAACTTTTTATTTCTATTTAGGTTAATAAATTTACTTTGAATTTATTCAATGAATTATTTATGAAATTTAATTGAAGTCTATTCTTTATTGGTTAAAGACTTTGAAAACTGGTAATTGGCTGTTAAATATGACTGTCTTCTTTAAATGTCTATTTCTTCTTTTTTTAAAAAAATTGCTATAAATAAATGTATCTTACTCTAAAGAATTGAAAATTTCAATAACAGAGACCAGTAACAAGTACAAGAATTTTCTGAATTTCCAGAACTTTCTGTAAAAATTTCGTTTAAAAAAATCTTAGGTATAAATAGTAAGAACAGTATTACATTTTTAAGAAAATTAGTCCAATCAAACAAGAATTTTCTCAAATTTCTTTTCTCGTATTTTATTCATGAGTTGTTGCAATTATTAAAATCATTTAGACAAATGAATTTATATTCCTACATACGAAGGTAAAAATCTTTATACGAAGTTTTTGTTCTTTTATCATCATGCAAAGCACAACTTTTTCATTACCATCATTAATTTCATTATCACATGCGAGTCATTCCATTTGTATCTCTAATGAAATTTATACATGCAGTCAGAAATTCATACGATACAAGCAAAACCAGTTGAAAACTTTCATAGCAACAAAAAAACAAGAAGATTAATTATAATTTTTTATCTTCCAGCATTTGGAATAGGAAGCATGATTTATTCAGGTCTGGAGTTTGGCCAGTATTTTGAGCTTGAAAGAGATACAAAATGTCATAATGTTTTACTTGCTCTCACACCTGCAACACGAATGGCATTCATTTTTATTCAGATGTATTTCATTTTTCTCAATAATGAGGTAAGAAAACATAAAATTTTCTTTCCCTTCTTTTCAATGTGATTAATTGAATTTAATTTGCGTGATAAATCGAAATCATTTCCTTACTTAAACGTGATTTTTATTTTCATCACGTTTTTCTTCTCTTTCATCTTTTTTTCAGCAAATCAAAGTTTATCGTTACAAAATGTTGGCGCGATTCGGTTTGATGCACATGATTGGAACGAATCTTTCTGTGTGGTTTAGTGTTTTGATACAAGAAACAAAACATGAAATTTTAACTTTTTATGATCCGGAAAATCGAACACTTAAAATTTCACATCGATTAGGTGAGAATTGTTTGTGTTGATAGTTTTGGGGAATTTAATAAAATGAGAAAAAGAAGTTTAGGGAAAGAGAAATGAAATTACAAGGAAAATTTCTTAATTTTTATGGAATTGCTCAATATTGAATTACTTGACTCTAACTTGACATTAATTTTACTTGACCTAAATTTAACATTAAATAACTTGACAAAAATTTAAATCAACTTGAAATTAAATTACTTGACTTAAGAAGAACTTGATTGCTACTTGACTAAAAACTTATATATTTGTAAATATCAAAGCATAGTCCAACCAATCATAAATTCCTTCTCATTTTATTTTTCTAACTCGAGTTCATTTCCAAACCTCGAATTTAACCCTTGTTTTGTGATAATTGTTTTAACCACAAAAAACTTATTTGACGATTTTTTTTCAACCCAAAAAGTTTTTAACTTTTCTTCTTTTGCAACTCATGAATTTTTTACTCTAAGAACATCTCTCTTGAGCATCAAAAGGGTCAAACAACTTCTTTTAACTTTCTTGTAAATAAATCATTAAAAAGCCTTTAATTTATGTAGGAAATAAGGTCGTTGTACAGGCATTAACAGAAACACATTTACGTGTGGCACGTGGCCTCAAAGGACCTCACAATATTTTCGAATGTCGTCGCTCAAATATTCTTGGCAATTTGGTTCAAGATGCATCACCATTTTTATTTCCTTGTACTATAGGTAACTAACTAAAACTTTAAATTTTTAACGAATTTTATTTTAAAAAAATATTTTAAAAAATTATTTCAATTTTGTTTTTAAATATAGAATATTCTCTGATTTGTGCCGCAATTTTATATGTAATGTGGCGAAATCTAAGCAGACCAGAAGAGAAAGAACAAGAAGAAAATGAAGTAACTCGTTCGCAGTTGCATCCATTTAAAAGATCTCCGCATCATTATTCAGTTGACTGTGCCGGTGCACATAAAGGACTTTTTATTGGAATTCTTATTCTTGTCCTTACAATTATTTCGTTGATTATATTTTTTGTTTTAATCACGAAAGAAGAATTTACGCATTTTGCAGTGACTGAAGTGAACATTTGTGAGCTAACTTTATATGGAACTACAACAGTTGCTGTTTTAATTGGAATGATTCAAGTTCGAGCACTTCATTATGACTCAACTCGTAGTTTTAGTTTGGATGACATTCTACTAGTTGGCGCACAAAGCGGTTCATTTCTCTACAGTTGTTTTACAATCATTGGCGCACATTTGACGCTCAAACCAAATACGGTTCTCATATTGATTACTGCTTTAGCTTCACTCATTGAAACCGCATTCCAAACAATGTTTATTCTCGATGCTAGTCGACGATCAGCAGCTACACCAGAGCATACTCGTAAAAAGCCTGGCCGCGAAATTGTGACCTTCCTGCTTGTATCAAATTTGGGTGAGTTTCAATTTTTTACTTTAAATTAATAAAAATAATTTTTTTAATGATTTTAAAAATGCAGCAATGTGGGCAATAAATACATTAGAGAAATCGAGAGCTGAAAGTCATCCATTACAATTGCACTTTTATGGTGTATGGGCATGGACAATTATAACGCATGTTTCAATGCCCTTAGGTAAATTAATTGCAATGTTGTGTAATGAAATTGAAATTAATTTTCTTTTTTTTTCTTTCTCTTTTGTTGACAGCAATTTTTTATCGATTTCATAGTACTGTATGTTTATGCGATGTATGGAAGAGAGCTTGGAAAATGAAGCCTGCTTATATGTAAAATAATAAATTATAACTCATGCAAGAATGAAAATATTCATTTGTTTAATTGAGGCCAAAGAAAGCGCTTTTTAGCTTTTATTATGATTGTTTTTTTATTATTGTAAAATGAGAAATGAATAGGTTGATTATTAAGTGAAAAAATGTAAGAATTATTAGATAGATATGAGAAGTTTTTGGGAAATTTAAATGAGAAATATTTGAAAATTTATTTTAAAAATTTGAAATATATCGAACTTTTTAAAGTTTTATTCTTGTTTTAAATTTCAAAAAAAAAAAAATGTTAAATTCTTGATTAAAGTATTTAAAAAATTGTAAAATTTATCATTTATTTGCATCTTTCTTTCGCATCAATTTTCCTTTGCATCATTTTTGAAAAATTCGTTAAAAATTAAAATTCAATTATTTCTAATTTGAACAACCAAAAATGACTCAATTAAAAAAATTCTCATCAAATTAAGACATAAAAATAAAAAAATCCTCTTTGAAGAAACTTTTTTTATGACTCGTGACTTTTAAAAGTCCATTTTCTCTCTTTCGACATAAAACATTTAAGTACCTTTTTACATACATACAATGTTTAAGACATCTTTTCTACTATAATGAATATAAAAAATTGTGTTCACATATTAACCTTTATATATATGAAGATATTTACCTGAAGACATCATACATAATAATAATAATCATCCACTAAAATTGACATAAAAAAATTATTAAATGGGATCAATTTCTTCCTTTATCATCAAAATTATGATAAAAATTTTATACAAAAAAACTTCCTTTCAAATGATAATGATTTTTGATCAATAAAAAACTGCTTGATGTGTGTCACATACATCGAAGCACTGAAGTTTATTTATCATGAGACTGCAGACGAAAATTTCCACAAGAATGAACCAAAATGTTCTTTTTCTCCCCTTCCTTTTTAAAGTTTCTTTTTTGTTCATTTTTCATTCAATTCTTTTAAAAATATTCATTTTTTATATATGTGGGGAATCATGTTCATGTTCAAGTTTGTGTCTTTTTTATTATCTTCACCTTCTGATAAAAAAAAACAAAATAATTTTATTTTATGAGACTGCTTTGAAAAAATTTTGATCTTTAAAAATTCAAAATTTAGGACTTGGTCTTGTATGCTTATTTTACTTGATATGCGCATATTTTTTGTCAAGTTTTAAAAAAATTTATTTCAAATTTAAATTTCTGTGAATTTTTTTCTTCAAGTTCAATCAAAAATTTTTTAAATTTCCATCAGTTTTTTGAAATTTTGCAAGTTCATCAAAGTTATTTTATTACCATAAATTTCTTATGTCATAAAAATCTCATAATTTTTGCAATTTATTTTGCATTTGTCAATTCAAATTGTCCAAAAAATTTGTTCATCCAATTTCGATAACAATCAAATTAGTCTTTTTTCAATAACAAATAAAAACCGAAAACTGAACAACTAAATTTCCTAAATAAACAGAATGTTTTTTGGCAAACAAGTGAGATCAGACTTAATAGCTTGGACATTAGCAGAAAAAAGAGTTTAAAAATGACCATTTAAGAAATGATGATGAAAAAATAAAAATAGAAATCTTACGAGTAAGATGCAAATTGAGAAATTTTTTTATCTCGAATGACATACTCAAAATGACATAAGCAACAGCTGTTGTTGAAAGTATTATGTAAGATGATGCGATTAGATGAATTTTTGAGTGAGTTGTTCTTAAAATAATAATATCAAGAAGACTTGATGAACAATCTTTGTTTGAAGATGATTTATAGTGAATGTCAAAATAAGAGATGAAATTTCTTTGGTTTGAATTGTAAGAAAAATACTCAGACATTTTGGTTAGGAAATTGAATGGATTCTTTTTATTTTTAAACAATAACGGTAAATTTCATTTTGAATTTTTAAAACAGTTCTTTTAATTGAACTTTCTATTGCTTTTCATAAAATTTTCCCAAAAAAAGACAAAATTGATGACTAATCATTGTTAAGGATCAAAAGCAGAAGTTTTCCATCTTTTGTTCAATCATTAATGATTCATAAAGAAAAATTTTGGTAATGGAGCATTTTTATTATTTATTTTGCCTTTATGACTCATAAGTCGGAATATCTCGAGAATAATTTAGTAATACTTGTCAAATTGTATCTTTTTAGTTTAACTTAATGATTCATAAAGAAAATTTTCCTTAGAAATTCCTATTTTCATATTATTTTCTTAGTTCCAAAATATTCACTTGTTCATAAGTCATAAAACTCAAATTTCTCCCTATCTAAAATAATTTCCTTTCTTTAACAAACTAAACATGATTAAAACCACAAAATACATTTGTTTATAATAATAAAAATCAGCGATAAGTCAGTGACAAAGCCATAAATGAAGCTAAAGCATAAAACACATAAAAATAGTTGTAGTAAAAAAAGGTTCAAGATCAGAATGTATAAATTTACCAAAATTTTATCATAAAACTGCCAAATAAGTGTCACAGAAAAAAATAGTCATAAAAACTTTTTAGTATTCTAAAAACATAACCAAAATGAGTGAAAGGAAAAGAAAAAAACAAGAAAGAAAAATTAAGTTAATTTTCATGGTAATTTTCTGACATAAAATTCACTTCACATTTTGTATTGTGTCACACACCGGAGGAGTTTAATTAAAAATTAATTCAAACAAGAAAAAGTGACGTCGTGCCGCTTACTCATGAATTGAAAAAAACCGCAAAAAGTGAACTACAAAAAAATATTCTGACCCTCTCTCTCTTTTTTTTAACTCTCTGGCAAGTGATTAATTATTTAATTAAAAAGAATAAACATTTTCGTTTATTTTAAATCGCTTATGTTCGTAGCAATTTCATTTAAGAGCGATAAGCGAAAAAAATTACATAAGAGTGAAAACATTGAAATTTATTTTGAGACGTTTATCTCTGACGTTGAATCAAGAGTTTCTCTATTAAATATGTGTGTCTGTGTCAAGGGTTTAGAACTCTCATATAAATAGAAACAAAAATAGTTACAAAAGGCCAAAAATTTGTAAAGAATTTTAAATCATGCATGCATACTTGATTGGTATGTTCATAGTGACTTGACTAAATACATACAAGTTGACTTAAAAAATGTCTCTTATTTCATCCAAAATTTATCAAATTATGTGAAAGTTTATACTATTTTATGTGAAATCCAATGATTCTTAAGTTTGTACAAGATTTGATTGAATTTAATAAAATATGAATGAATTAGAGCAAATTTATGTAGGTCAAGTTGCATGCAAGTTGACTTGGACAAAATTGTTTTAACTCATTCAAATTTTATTCAGTTTACTTGAAACTTTATAAATTTAAGTGAAACATTTTTTAAATACAAATTTACGAACTTTCAACTAATTTGAAGAAATTTGAATGAGTTAGAACAATTTTGTCCAAGTCAACTTGCATGCAACTTGACCTACATAAATTTGCTCTGATTCATTTTTTTTTTTATTTTGATCAAAACTTGTACAAACTTAAGAATCATTGGATTTCACATAAAATAGTATAAACATTCACATAATTTAATAAATTTTGGATGAAATAAGAGACATTTTTTAAGCCAACTTGCATGAATATAGTCAAGTTACTATGCGCATACCAGTCAAGTGACATGCAAGTGTCGAACTCTATAAAAATAAATTTTCTTCTGTTAAACTACTAAATAATTTCAAAGAGTTCAAATCCCTTGATTTATGTAAAAAGACAAACAAATAAAATACCCGCTGCAATATGTGTTTTTGTTGGAATCAATTATTTATTTCACATGTTATTTAATTTAATTGATATGTTAATTATTGTAACACAAAAGAGATGCGGAAAAAGAATGAAAAAATTGATGAGCAAAAATAAAGAAATAAAATAGAAGAAAAAATTTGTTTTAAAGTTTATTTTTCACGTTCTTTTGTTATTTTCAAATGCAGTTGAGTGTTTTTGTTCTTAATTGAATCAACAATTAGCAATTAGAGTTTCCATTGTTTTCAATCAAATTAATAAAATTGAATTTATTTTATGGTAATTTTGTATTTATTTATATTGATTAAAATTTTGCATCTGTGCAACCTTGCAAGCTAAATTTGTGCAATTATGTCAATGTAAATTTTTCATAAAAACAATTTTACATCAATTTCAGAAGCAATTTATCAAAAAAAATTTATTGTATACAGAAAACATTTATTGCAGCATCAAATCCATAAATTACTCAAAAAATGATATAAAATAGCAATGCAATACATGTCAGTTACTTTTTTTTACAATTTCAATAAAAAATGAATTATGCTCACAAACATGAGTTCTACAGAATCTCGATAAAATATTTTCTGCACTCTACAAATAAAAACAGATCATTGACATCATCAACAGCAACGGCAGCTTATCTTTTTTATCATTTTTTGTGAATTTCAAGTTTAACCAGCTTCTGAGAAATGAAAAAAAAAATTTAAATTTCAAATTGCAACTGAGAGGTATGAAATATTTCGTTCTACTGACTCAAAGTTGAACTTGTGAATTTATTATCGTATGAAGAAGACACAGAGGATAAAAATGTCATTATAATGGCTTTATTATGAATTTTCGTTGAAGATATTTTGAATGTTTTTAGTGAGTAATCTTTATTTTTAGGACAAAAAGTGTTGTAGAAAAAGTGAGACTAAGAATGTCATGTGATGATTTATAATAGCATCGTTTTTAGTGCATTGCTATGTTAACATCATGGTGATTATAATGTCTTGTGAAATCGTTAGCAAATAGCTGCATTTTAAAAATAATTTAGTCTAAATTTTTAAAGATTGAAAATTCGAAACTTTTTGATGCAAAACATGACTTTTATAAGAGTGTTAACAGTCGGGTTGTTTATTATATTTTAATTGAATTCACTCATACAAGAATATGTTTATTACTCCATTTATTAGTTACATATCACTTAAATTTAATAAAATTACTTGATTTTGCTACAAATTTTCAATTTGTTTACAAAAAAATTTCGCATCATTTTTTTGCATCATTTTTATCCGTCATCATTTTATTGAAAAAACATTTTAACGTTTTTTCCAATTTTCACTTCTTTAAAATCTTTTGAATGTTCTTCTTATATTTCTACCCACAATCTTCAATTAAATTCAATACACATCATCAATAACAGTTTTAAATTTGTGACGCTCTTTTATGATTTTCATCAGAGAAAAAAAACATCACATGAATGTTAAAACTTTCTTTTCATAGGACCATAATAATTAGAATTCTTCTTTTTCCCCTCGGCAGCAACAAATCGACTTTCTTATATAATATTTTCAATTAACGTGACGACAACCATGAGATGGAATTAGTCAGCAACTTTGATGATTGCATGATCAAATTTAATTAGCATCTTATTAAGTTGTTAAGCATTGCACGATGTTGTTATAAATCTTCATTGATTTCATGCCCTTGAGCGAGGTTATCGATATCAACAAACAGGGACGACAGCTGCTTTATTTATATTTATAGTCAAAAAAGAATTTTTCGGGAATTTTTTTCTTTTAGAAATTCAAAATAAGAAATTATTACATTTTGACCCAAATTTTTCTTTCTTTCTTTTTTTATATCACTTTTGGGAAAATATAAAAATAACAACGAAGTTTTTTCTTCTTTTGTTTATTTCAGTTTTCTCGTTCGCGCCCTTCCTTATTGCTACTCACATAACATATCAAATAACAAAGAAATTTCTTCACACTTGGAAATTCTTAATGCTTCTGTTGCTTTGCGATGTTTTTGTTTGAAGCATGAGCTAAGGCAATAATTAAAATCAATAAATAAGTTAAGAGCCATAAAGTAGAATTAGATCCATATGGTATAATTGTTGTTTATTTTGATGTTAGTTGTTGCTGCTACTGCAGTGGATTTTAAGACTGACTTTATGTGAGTGTATTAAAGCTAAATCTTAAGAAAGAAATATGTAAGGGAATTTTTGATGAAATGATATTGATTTGATATGAAATATGAAAAATCAATCCCAGATTTGTCATTTTTATCAAGTTATTTAACATGTATATAGAATAAAGACAAAAAATGAAATGAAATTGATAGAATGGGATTTTAGAAGTTAAAAATAGTTAAAATAAGAAAAATTTACAATAGTTTTTTTCAGAGTTTTTGGTACTGCTTAGATTTGAATCCAAACTTACTTGATTATGAACTTCCAATGAAATTATTCATTCAACCAATTCATTTTTAAATCTTTAAATTTTTAATTCGCAAATGTTTTATTTAAATTTGAGTTTCTAAATTCAAATCTTACATTCAGAAAAATTTTAATACATTTTTATGTTCAGATAGGGTTCGGTACTTGCATGCATACTTGACTGGTAAACGCATAGTAACTTGACTAATACATGCAAGTTGACTTAAAAATTTTCTCTTTTTAATTAAAATTGGATTAAAATTTAAATTCGCTTGGTTCAAATTTGTACAAACATAAGAATAATTGGATTTTACATAATATGGTTTTCATTTTGACCAAATTAAATAACTTTTGAAATGAATTATACATTTTTCTAAGTCAACTTGCATGCATATAGTCAAATCAAGTATGCATGCAAGTGCCGAACTATCTCAGGTCTTCAGATGTATTATTAGAAAACAATTATGATTCGCACTTGTCCGTGATTACCGTTGACTTGTCGGCGAGCAAGTGTGAACCATAAAAATAACACATTTCTGATTTGTAATCTCTTTTTGCTCTACTTAAAGTCCTAAAAATTTTCAAACAACTTTCTTTCAACAAAATTCCAAAACAAACTTTTTTCTCTCTCTCTAAATTAAATTTTCTTATCATATCACAAAAATTTTTTTCATTTTTTAGAAATTAAATTTTTCTAAACCAGAAAAAATTCCAAGCATTTTTTCTCTCAAATGCGGAACTTTTCAATCTGCAAAAATAAAATTTTTTTATTTCTCCTTCACGAAGTTTCAGAGACATGAAAATCGAGTTTTCCTTGTCATTCTTCACTCTCAGAGAGTCAAATAAAAGTCCAAGAGATTCAATGAAAATTCTCCCTATTTTCCCTATTGCTATCTCGCTTTGAAAAACCGAAAGGACGAAGATGAAAATTTTATTATTGAAGAGAAAATAAAAGGAAATTTTTTTGAGAGTTAAAAAAAGTTTTATGAAGAAGAAAATTGCAAGCAACTTTAGGGAATTTTATCGATCGCAAAATAGAGAGAAAAAGAAAAATTTGAGCTGCCATGTTATCCTGGTGTGCGTTTCTAATGTGCTCCATTTTATTATGTATACACAATTGAATTTGTTTAAAGGGTTGAAAAATTTTTCTTTTTTCTATTTTTTGCGTGTTTGTTTTAAATTTCCTGAAACTTAAACTGCAGAATTAAATTCATGAAATGTCTATCTATTGCAAGCGACCATTGATAGACGTCTAGATAGACTATGCGTGTCCATTCATAGACATTTATTTCATGCATACAACAACTGATATTGAAATAATTATTACTTTTCATGACTTGTCGAAAAATAAAATTATTTCAATATTGAGACACTTTGTAAAATTTTATTTTTTTCATTTTAATCAAAGATTTAAAAAGTATTGAAAATTACAAAAAAAGAAATTCAAATTTAAAATGACCGTTATTATCAAAAAAAAAATTTTTAAATCAAATTTTTTTCCAAATTGCTTGAATTTTCAACACATAAATATTAAAACGAAAATTTAATTTATAGCAGAAAAATTGTTTTTAAATATAAAAAGAAAATTTAAATTTTAGCAGACCGTTAAATTTTAAAACTTTATTTTTTACTTAAAAGTTGAATCATAAAAAAAAATTTATTCCAATTTATTGAATCTCCAGGAAACAGAAATAAATTTTTTAATAAATTGAAATAAATTTTTAAATCACATAAAAAATTTTAAATTTTTAAATTACCGTTAATTTTAATAATATTTTTCAAAAAAACACGTTAAACATTTAATTTAAACAATGTTTTGTAAAAAAATTTCAACAGTTTTCCAACCTTGAAAATATAATATAAAATTTTGATTCAATAAAACAGAATGAGACACATAAATTAGAAGCATTCAAATGGGTATAAAAATATGTATGATTTCTATAAAGCTATTAAAGTTGTACGCATTAGGGTGACAACCATCATTAGATCACAATGACTGATTACTTCTTCATATATGCATTGTATTCATTAGTAATAAAAATAGTTTGCCGCACTTGGAATCATCTTTAAATTGCGCGCCAAACTCTTAGCACTTTTCTTTGTTTTCCTTACCCAAAACTTGTTTATTTACATGGTTTCAGCTTCTTTTGTTATTTTTGTCCAGCGAGTGAGATGAACACAATGTGTATAAGGCAATTGTAGCATTTTCTTGTTTTCTTGACAATGCGCAGTGAATTGAAATTTTTTGTTGTTAACATTATGCGCTGCGATGTTGCCATATTTTTTTTATCTTTTGGGTAGTTTTGAATGTTTTTTGTGAAACATAAGAAAAAATATTTTTTTTGAAAATTGTCATTAAAAATAAATTTTTTGAAAAATATAAAAATTTAAATAAAATTGAATTTTTATGAAAAATTTCATAGAAATTAAATAAAATTTTCTGTAAAAACATCAGTGAATGTTTTTGTTATTGTTTCATTTCAACATCAACTTCAAAACATTCAACAGAAGTGCAAAACAAAACTCAACAGCGTTCCTCAGTTCTGTTGTGGACGTGAACATAGAAAGCACGCGCCATACATCGATTTTAAATAGTTTATTTTCTTGCTGTTTCTGTTTTTTTTTGTCGATTGGTGAGAGTGAGAGAAACAAGCAAAAAAAAATCGAGCGAGCGGTTGACTGTGAACTTCCGTGGATGTTGGAATTTAATTTTAATTATTTTTGTGCATTTTAAAGACATTTAGTCTGAGAAAAAAAATAAAATTTTGTGAACTACATTTTTCTGTGAAGGTAAACGACGACGATGTGCCTACGTGCTTGTGCTTAAGACGTAATATTCAGCTGTGATTATGTTCTGTATTTTTAAAATGCTAGCGAGCCATAGAGAGAGATTTGTGAATTCAAATTAGTTTCGCTTTTCGTTTTTTATTTTGTTATTTTGATGGTTGAATTAAATTCAAAAAAGTCAAGAGTTGAGAAATAATAGAATTTTTCGTTAAAAATATTTCAATTGAAGAAAAACTTTTTCTGGAAATTTTTTTGTTTAAAATTTAAATAAATAAAAATTTTAAAATACTTCGTGAAAAAAAATTTATTTATTTCTTGTAAAATTTTTCAATTTAAACTTTTTCGTTAAAAATTTATTTTTTTTTAACTTTTCGTTAAAAATTCTTTTAAACTTTTCGTTAAAAATTTTTTTTCGAGAAAAACACAGAAAATTGATGCGAAAAAAAGATGCAAATTTTTATATTTGTAAACAATGAAAATATTTTCAAAAAAAAAAAAAAATTTGCAATTTGATTCGTATTGTTCATTTAACAAAATACAAATGTGTCACAAATGTAATCATATGAAGATCAATAATATTAAAATTAAAAAATAACCCAATAAAAATCTTCTATTATTTCTCATTCAAAAGTCTCACCGTCAATGTGTAAATGCAATGCATAGCACAAAAAAATTATGATAATGGACTTCTGTCAAATGTAAATCAGTACATGAGCCATAATATGTAGAAAGTATGAAAGGAGGGAAAAAATAGCAATTAATTCCGATTCTCTTTTTCGATGCTCGTTCGCTCTTTTATGTCTTTCACATGTGCGTCCCGGTGTGAAGATTGAAATAAAGTTCTCTTCTCTTCTTTTTATATATGAATAATGAGCACGCGAGCGGTTGAAAATTTTAATTCTTCCTTATTCATTTTTGGATATTAGAGTGAGAACATGTGTGTTCAATAAAAAAGAACTCGACAATTTAATTGCAATGAAAACATTCGAAAAGTAGAAGCAATTAGTGTGTCTGAAATTCAATATCAAAACAAAGTTCATGAACTTTAAAAAAAGAAGGTCCAAAATATAGATCTAGACTGAAGTCATCAAGGAATGTGAGCTCTAAAAAAATTATCGAAAAATTGAAAATTTTATCATGAATTTCAAAAGAGCAATAATTTTTTTTTAAATCTCAAAAAATATCAACAATTTCCCCTTGAAAGTCACCTTAGTATCATCCATCAATTATTTTCAAGTACTTCAATTTAAGTCCTTTATTTGCTTATTTGGTCAAACATTAATGTGACAGATGGAACATAAAAGAAATTTCTCTCAATTGAGGAAATTCCTAATTTCTTGAATATTTATGAATAGAAACATTAATCAATTTTCATAAAAATGAATTTCTGACAGATCTTAAAGAGAGAGTGAATGTGAGGGAAAATAACAAAAAAATTGTTGACTTTAAATATGCATTAAATTATTCTAAATTTATGTTTTAATCTTCCCCTTGCAAATCATTCTCTAGAGAAAAAACTATTTTGATCCATACATTAATCATGATTACTTTGTCATTAAATTGTGTTTATTTTTATCAATAAAACATTAGAATTTCTAATGAAAAATTACAAATTTTAAAGAAGACAAATTTATCATGCATTAACTCAATCAGCTGACTTGATTGAAAGGTTAAAATCATTTATAAATTATCTTCAGTCATTAATTTAACTTCTTAAGAATATTTTTTATTCTTTCAAGTTCTTAAGTGATTTTTGGATATAGAGAAGATTTGCAAAGAAAATTTTTTTTTGCTGGAGTGCTAATTGAGACTTTACAATTATGACGAAATATTTTTTTGACCTTGTCATTTGATGATGTTGAATGAATGTCAAAATAAAAACTTCTTATCAAAAATGTTTTTTTAAAAAACTAAATTTAAAAATTTGCAAAGTTTTGAATAAAAATTAACGTAACGGTTTTTTAAAAAAATAGGAACCAACGAGCGCGCTCTATTTCAAAATAGGGACCAATATCAGTCAAAAATTTCATTGCAATCTCCAAGAATAAAACTGATTAATGTAGAAATTTCAACAAAAAACATTTCTATTTCATGAAAACAAACATTTTTGTCGATACAATTCGAATTTAGAACTTTTATAAAATCATTTTATTTTCCCACTCTTAACAAAGATTAACTTTATTGAAATCACAATATAAAAGAAATCCTCTTTGCTTTCTAGTATTTGTAGAAAGTATAAAAATATCAAATTACAGCACATACTTCACACAACTAGCAAACATTTATAAATAATCTTTTATTTTTTTATTTTTGCAATTTTCTTATTCAATGTAGTCATCATCATCATCATTTTAAAAATAATATTAAAAAAGATTCTAAAAACAATCAAGTGAATCAACACGTTTATATAGTGAGCTAAAAATAGTGCCATATCTTTATATGAATTGAATATAATTGTAGCACATCATCAAAAGCAGTGAGAGTAAAAAAAGGGACCAAAAAAGTGTATTTTTATACACACAGACACTAATACGTATCATCATCAACCCCTCTTTTTTTGAAGAGATCTATAAAACTCTGAGTTAATTAAAACAGAAAACATAAACATTTACTGGTTATTGTGCTGAATTTTTATGAAGAATTTATCTTTCTGAAAGTGTCACTTCATCTTTTCTTGACAGATAGGTAAGAATTTTTTATATTTTGATTTAAAAAGAAAAATTATTAATCTCTTGAGTTTTTTTGGTTACAAATTGTAAAAAGATAAGAAAGAATTTTTAAGAATTCTCTTGAGATTGATAAAGTTTTGATTTTATTTCTTGTTGTTTTATTGTTGACCATTGACTTTTATGTCAATCATTAAGGAACGAGATAAAGTTGAAAATTTCTTAAACAATTTTGTTGGTATTTTATAAAAGTCAAGTTAAAATCAAGTAATTAAGAATATCAAGTTGTAATCAAGTCAATTTTAAGTCAAGTTAAATTTAAATATGATGAATAAAAATATCAAGTTGTAGTCAAGTATCATTCAAGTAAATTGAAATCAAATTAAAAACAAGTCAAGTTAAATATTTTACTGACCCTAAAATAATCATTTAAACACAGAATATTGTAAAATTTAATTTTTATGTCAAAATACTTTGTTAGGATTAAAAGTTGATGCTATGATGATTATAAAAATAAATCAGTCCTGAGTAAATTAATGTTAATAATAAACACAATACTAATTTATTTTCATCAATCTAAAATCAACAAAATAAAATTTCTTTTCAAGTTTACTTATTGTTTGTCTAAAATCTTAAAGAAACACAAAAATTACTTCCATTCTAGTAAATTTTTTTTCTTTAAAAGAATATTCTCATCTGCTTTCTTTTCCGTTAAAAACATTTCCATTTTCACTTAATATAAACAACAATCATTTCCATCTCATCTAAAGCGACATAAATGTTTTATCTTCTGTTGAGTGTCAACACAAATTTAATTAATGTTAAGCAATTATGCGTAAAAGTCTTCATCAATGAGAGTAGCGAGCATCATTTTTTTCTATATGAACTTAGATGGAAATTAAATTAGTAAAATAATCTCATTTATGCAGGCAGCAATAGCAATAGAAGTGATGTCAGTTTGTTGGTCATTTGAATATTTATTGATCGTGCTGATTGAATTATTTTGATGAAAAAGTTGAAGTGGGAATAATGGTGATTATGTGTTATAAAGTTTCTCAGATGTTGCGGGAATTTTTTGATAAATTTTAAATTAAAAAGTTTAGAGTTGATGAGAAATTCATACTTTTTGAAAAAATTAGTTAGTTAATGCAGATATTAGTTGCTAATCTTAAAAAATTTAAAAATTTCTTGAAATTTATTTTTAAACTTCAAAAATCTTGTGATTTTATCAAAAAATTTAAATTTTTCTTGAAAATATTCAAACACAAACAAAGAATTTTTTGAATTTGAAAAAGACGTTAAATATTAAATTTATTCTTATTCATTTTATTATGCCATCAAATGAATAAAATTTAAATCATTTAATAAAAATTTAAATGCGCAAAATTTGTTATATCTTAAAAACTCTAATTTTTTTCCAGAACACATTTCATTTATTCTATAAAAGTCTTTCGAAAAAAAAGTTTCACTTTATTTAAATTTGTAAGTCTTCTTCATCTTGTTCCTTCTAACTTTTATTTGATTAAAAGATTATAAAATCTTTACCAACCTTCCTTCATCTTTTCCATATATGTAAAAGTTCTAAAATGATGAGAAATGTATGTAGATTAGGTAAATGTCATACATCATACGCAAAATACTTTGTCATTTAGCATATACTTCCACATTTCATCACAATCAACATTAACATTGTATAAAATTACGAAGTAGATGAAAAAATTCTCATAGAAGCCGCAAAAAAGTCGACCGCAATAAAAAGACGAATGAAATGAGCTCAATTGTGACAGAAAAAGTCACTTCTGTGTCTCACACAGTGATGCAAATAAGAACTTGACATATAAAACTCATATCAATCATTAACAGTGAACCGCAGCATGTAATTTCACCTTCTAAGCGGAAGCAACTTGCCTTTATGAAAATTTAATTATTCGACAGTAGAAAAACGGCTTTTTCCATTAATTCTCTCCCTCTAAACACATAATGGATCAATAAAAATTTCATGAACCTTCAAATCGATGTGTCTATGTTAATGTTCATTTTTTTCCGTAGCATAGATCAAAGCAATGCGATAACAAAAGCGATTTTTTATTTTCTTTAACAAAATGAACAAATTTGTACAAGCAACAAATGTTCGTTGCATGCAAACTGAATTTTGCTCTGTGATAATTAATTTTTTAGTAAAAATAAAAAAAATGAATGGAAATTTATTCATATGGCTTGAAATAATTGTTTTGTGATGATTAATGGATTAAGAATTTTATTTTATGAATACATATTGAGAATTAGAGAAAAATTTAATTAGTGATCTTCTTTTTTTAAAAAATTCTTTAAAATATTTTTTTTATATTTAAATTTTTAAAATACGTTAATTTTCAACTTTTTCTTTAATTTAACTTTAATCTTAACTTTAACTTTTTCAATTAATTTTGAAAGAACATTTTTTAGGAAAAATTGGTAAAAATTGTTAAGTACAAAATTTTGTAAGAAAAATTTGAAAATATTGTTTTAAAATTAGAATTTTTTTTATACGTTAAAAATTTTTTTGAAATTTTCAAGAACATTTAAAAAAAAGTTTTCATTTTTGTTTTTGCTCTATGATTTTTACTTATGTTTGAAAACTTCAATAATTCAGTTTTTAAAAACTGATTTTTTAAAATTTAAATTTTCAAAATACGTTAGAAGTGAAAATATTTACTAAATTCTTCAAAAATTGAGAAATTAACAATTTACATATCTTTTTCTCAAGTAATAACTTCTTTAACCCATCATCTTACAACACAACACGTCTTTTATCACCCTTATCTCTTTTCTTTTACTTCACACAGCAACCATTTTCAATTCTCAATTAAGGAATGTTACTAAAAAATGAAAAATTCCCCAATGTAAACATCACGTTCAAAACATTACATCTCCATTCGCAAAAACATTTTTTTTCGTCTTTCTTTTCTTTACTTTTTATATTTGACTGACTATGTCAGATGATGATGAAAGTAAACAAAGAAGGTCACAATACTTCAAAAAAATGTATAATGCTGTTTCTTCTAAAAGCATTACCCCATATTTTCAATTTTTATCCTTCTTTTATTCTTTTTTTCACCCTCATGAGCTTTTTTTATGACGACAGAAAAGATGTGAAGAGAGAAAATGTCTGAATGAGTCATAGTCACTGTGTATTGTGTCATGTTATCTTCCTTCTATCCCTAATGGAGCAGCAATTTTGAAAAATATGAAAATTGGAGGGAAATGAAAATTTTTTGTGTTATAACAGGTGGTTGCCAAGGGCAACGACAAAAGCATAACAAAATTCAACTGAAATTTTTTCTACTTGCATCCTTACATTTCCATACAACAATAAAAATCGAATAAATTCCCGAAAAAAAATTTCATTCGCTTTATTTGAATTCTACTGAGATTAAAACTACACACACACCCAAGAATGAAATTTTATGGCTACAATTTGATGGAGATTTAACACGAAATAAAATTAAAGGAGAGAAAAATAAGAAGTTATAGAAAAATAATTTTTTTGTAAACAAAAAATTCAAATTTAAAGAAAATTTTTTGACTTTTGTTTACATTTTGAAATTTTTTTTGCATCATTTAATTTTTTGCGTAATTTTTTGGATCATTTTTGTATCTTTTGTCAATTTTTTGTTTTGTTTATTTTTTAATTTTCATAAATTGGCTTTGAAATTTTTTTCTATTATTTCTTCATTTTCTTGTCCAAGCGATTCTATTCCATTCCAAGTGACCTGGAAGAATTAAAAAAAGTAATAAATGTGAAACAAGTGCAAAATGTTTGTAGCTTGTGTTTTGAGCTCCCCTAACTCGAATCATCAAAATTCAATAGTAGTAATCACATGGAATTTATTTTTGGTTGTTCTTGATAGTGCGCAATAAAAAAAGCATGAACACGCATCTTTATCGAGTCAATATAATCAAAATTGCATGCAATTTGCTCCTGTCTTCTTTCTGTATTGCTTACGATAAAAATCAATAAATTTAGAAATGAATTTTCTTCTTCTTTATCGGAAAGTAACAAAACATTAAAGAGACAAAAATTGACAATTTTTAGGCAAGACAGGAAGGAAAAAATTTCCATAATTTCACAATATTAAACAGCAAAAAAGATGTGATGAAATGAGAAAGGGAAAAAAGAAATCAATTTAATTGCCTTTCCGCTATTTCATTTATTTATTTTATTTTATTTTGTGCACTTTTTCGTGCGTAAATATTTGTTCATTATAATAAACAATTCTTTTTATATGTGAGTAAAAGAATAATTGCTACTGACTTGTGTGTATGAGTGTAAACAAAACAACGTAAAAAATAAGAAGAATTTTTTATGAATGAAACTCGTAAATTTTTTTTTGTTTCAATCATTAACAAAGAGGAAAAGAAAAATTTTGACATGCTGTTGTTGTATTATGCTAATTTTTTTGATGAATGTGAGTGAATGTTTTACAGTTAATGATGGTTTTGTGGTTAAAACATTTGATATTTGAAATATTCAACAATTCAGAGTGATATACTAAATTCTTAGAAATTTTTATAGTGTGATTTCCAATTAATAATGAAAGAAAATTGATATTTTTTATGTTTCTTTGTCTATTTCAATAATCATAATCGTTATGACATTTTATTTGAAAAATTGATGTAAATTGATTGCTTTTATGATTTATGAAAAGTACAATATTTCCAAAAAAAACTTGGTTAAGCTTCAATAATAAATTTCGATTAATATTAATGAATCAAGAATAAATCAAGTGAATATAAGTCAAGTTACATCAAGTCAAGTAATCTAGAAAGACAGTCAAGTAACTTAAAATCAAGTCTAGTATTTTAAAATCGAGTCAAGTAATTTAAAGTCAAGTGACTTGAGTAAATTCTTAAGTCAAATATTAAAATTCAAATTCATACAGTAAGCATAACTACTTCTAAAAAAATTATTATTTAATTATTCAAACTTCATCCTAAAATAACAATAAAAGTCACTTTAAACTTCAACAAAATTCCCAAAAAAAACTTGTTTCATTGAACATATCAAAATAATTAGAATTTCATTCCACTTGATTCAATGCATCATGAATATTTCATTATTGTCACTCTATTTATTTTAGTCCCTTCATTCATATTCTTACCTAATAAAGAAATTGCGTTTTTAGGGAAAAATGTTGAAATTTGAGAAATTTTATTCATGTTTGGGGGAATGAGCTGCTAAGTGAGTGAAACTAAAATACTTTTTTTATTTTTCATGCCAAACCCTTCAACAATTCCCAAAAATATCATCAAAATTCTCCTGTGTCAGTAATTTCTTATCAATTTTTATGTCTCTATTGCCTGTTTATGATAACAAAGTGTTTTTCGATTTTTTATACTTTGGGATTGTCAGTAAGGGAAGAAAGTTTTTTTACTTCTACAATTTCATTTTGGTTTATTGATTTTTGAATACATACACATTAGGCCTAAAATATAAATGTGAGGTGAAAAATGGACAATGGAAGTAAAAAGGGTTATTAAAGTAAGCACTCACTTCATCAAGTGGAATAAACATTATCTAGTTATGTAAAAAAATTTCTCTCCTTTTTCCTCAATTTATTTCAGACGCATTGAATATGCTTTAATTTCCATATACTTTTTTTTGGGAAATAATCATTTTAATGGAAGAGAAAAATTCCTGGGGCATGAAGTTTTTCCTTTCTAGTTCTCAATGAATAATTTGGGGTTGATTTGATTGAAAATGGGGATTTCTGTGATAGATTTAATGACTAGAAGTTTGAATGTCAAAGTTATACTTAAATTATTTTATTGCTTTTCTGTTTTTATTGATTCTTTTTCTAGAAATTGTGATGAATATTTTTTTAAATAAATGCTTGAAAGTTTAAAAATTTAATTTGTTTCCATAAGACGAATTTAAATAAAATTTTCGCTTGAATAATCTTAAAATTTAATCAACAAAAATATTTGCGTATTTATAAAATAAACAAAATATTAATAATAAAATAGCAAAACTAGACAATTAGTGAAAGTTAAAAGATTATTAAGGCAAAAAACGGGCGAAAAATGTTTAAAATTTTTTTTTGTCACACGCGACATAACACTTGTCACATGCAACAGAAAACTAAAAAATATTTTTACTGGATTTTTACAAATTTCTTTCCTATTTCTTATTCAAAGTCATTAAAATGTAAATTGGAATATTATTTAGTAAAGTCTTTGATAATTTAAACTGTTTGAATGATCAAAAATAAACTTTTAAACTTTTTCAAAAAATTATAACCAAATGTATTGCAACAAAAAAGCATGTCACATGTTACAAAAAACAGGGAAATAATCAAAATTTTTCGTCTAAGTGTCCTGAGCAAAACAGAACGTTTTTTATCTATTATTAATTTGAAAAATACGTTAAAATTTAGAATAATATGTTATTTAATTTTCTTTAATTTTTAATTCCAAATTTTTCTAACTTTAATTTTGTTCTTTTTTCTCAACATTTTTTTCAAAACCCAAATTACATTAAAGACTAAATTGAATACTTAAAAAATCAATTATTTTATTACCAAAACCTTCACCTCATTTTTATAAGCCATAAAATTCATTTTATCCAACTTCCTCTCTACATTTAAAACTTTTTTTTCTGTTAGTCTAAAAAAATATAAAAATTCTTGTCAAAAAATTTTTCCTCGTTTTGTCTAATCTTGACAAAATTAAAACGAAAAAAGCAGAACAACGTCAAAGACACCCTATTGTGTGGAAGTAGAACAATTTTCATAATTATAGCTATTTTATGTTTTTACTACTAACAAAAATGCTCATGTGAAAGCTTCATAAATTTTATTCTTAAGGGAGTTGGCGTCGAAAAAGAGCTTTAAGAAAATAAAAGAATTTTTTTTTAAAATCAATAATGTACACTAAAAATGAAACTTGATACAAGACTTATAAATAAAAACAATGTCTCATGCCAAAATGCCTATCGGTTGTCGAACTTGTCTGCAATTGATTTTTCTTCCATTTATGATTTGCTGAAATTTCCATTTATAAACAATGTTCAGTTTTTTCTTTTTGCTTTCATTTTCAACTCAAGTTCAGCGTAAAATTGAAATTTATGACATGCTATGAAGTAATGTTGTTGTTGAATGTGAATGTTTTCTAAAGTTTTGTTGTGGTTTGCTTGCTAAAAATATTTTTGTGATTAAATTCAAGTGAGATTTGTCTCTATGGGATGTTCATAGCAACAAAAAAAATTGATGAATTTCCAACTCTGTGAATCTCTCGAAATTTCAATTATTCTTCTACAAATAATAAATTGTCTATTTATTACTTCTAAGATAGAAACATTAAAAAAGCACGAAAACATTGTTATTGTTACGGTCAGTCAAACTCTAATTTTCTGATGATGACAATAAAAAAAGTTCAAATTATTGTTATTATGCACAGTATTTAAAAGTGGGACGGATGAAATTTATCAATAGAATTTTAATCATTTGAAAATTCAAATTTATTTTGACAGTTATTTAGGTATAAAAACAAAATTTGAAAAAATTCATAAAATTCAAAATAGTTATAAAAATTAAAAATAGTTAAAAAAATTAAAAATTGTACAAATTAAAATTTTTCCAAAACCATTTGGCAATTTTGACATTTAAACATTTTAAATTTTCTAAAACCGTTATTTTCAAAAATTCATATTTTGCATTCAAAAAAACTTCGCTTTAAAATTCCGTCAATCAATTTTTAATCGATTTTCATTCACGGAAAAACATAAAAATTTCCGCTATTATTTTTTTTGCCACAAGAGAGTTTCAAGTGAGAGAAAAAGTGAAAAATAAAAAAAAAACTGCGGGAAATCTTGCAGATGTGTCTGACTGAATTTTTCTATTTTTAAAACACACACAAATTCATATTGTTGTGATTTCTTTCAATTACTAGGCTTGTGGACACATGAGAGTGTTTCCTTTCTAGTGTTTTATATCTGTCTACCATTAAAAAGGAAATTGCAATTTTCCTTTTTTTCTCATATCATAAAAAATTATTTTTTAATTTTTTTCTCCAATAAACAACCAGGCTTGAAGCAATTGCCAACAATATCTAACTTTTTTTACCGAGTGTTTCTTCTTCAACATTATTTTTTTCTCATCTCTCTGGCATGTGCTGTTGTAGTCATAGCACACAGCAATGTCAGTAGTTGCTCTAATTTCGTGTTGAAAACATTAAAATTCGAAAAAAAAATATTTTTTTGTCGCAGAATTTGAAATTTGATCAGCTGAAAATTGAATTTTTATAACAAGTGGTTTTCAATTAATTGAAGCCGAGAAAATTTTTTTTGTGAGTTTAAAATGAATAATAATGCAGTGGATTGAATATTGATTGGGATAATTTAATTTTGTGTTATGGTGATTGAAAGTTTACGAAGTTAATTGAATTTTCACTTTTTAATTTATTTTATTTACAAATTTTTGAAGCTGTAAAATGTAAAAATAAAAAAAAAAGAAGAAAAATTTTCTGTCAAAATAATAAATTTGTTTTTTGAGTTTTAAAATTTTATTTACAAAATTTTTTAAAATTAAAAATTTACTGAAGTTAATTTAAAAATGAAATGTTCGTTAAATTTAAAATTTTTGTAATAAAATTCAAAAAATTTTAAAATTTTTCTTTTAAATTATCTTTAAAAATAAGTTTTGTGTCAATAAAAAAATAAATAAATTTAAAATTTAAATATGAAAAATGCGTTAAATTCAAAAAATAAATAAATAAATTTACAATAAAATAACATAGAAACTTCAATTTTGATAAATAAAACTCAAAAATAAATCTATCAGATTTGAATAAAAAATTTAATAAAAAATTTCCTGAACTTTAAATGAAAATCAGCAAAGAAATGCTGTTATTCCAATGAATTGTTGATTTTTAAAAGATTAATGACTCAATAATAGTTTCAGTGGATTTTAATGATAAAAATTAATCCTGGAATAATTGAAACAAATCTTCTGACCTAAATTTTGATGAAAATATTTTTTTCTTTCATTCATTATGCTTTTGTATGCATTCATTTATTTTCATTTCACTGATGCTTTCCATGAAAATATTAATTACCATTTCAAGACCTTCATGTCAATTATTTTCAACCATTCATTGACTTGATTTATCACTTTCTATTAAATAAAGTATAAACAGCGATTCAATTTTAACTTTTTTTCCATTGAAATTGCAATATTCATGATTATGGCATCCTCTCAGAATTAATTTCATTTCTGCCGCGTTGTTGCCTTAAGCAGTTTTTTTTCATAAATAGAATTCCTTAAATGTTCCATAAAATTAATAAAAAAACAGCAGCATTGTGTGAATATCTCAAGAGAATAAATTGAAAAATTATCTTGTGCAATTGTGAATGAAAAAATTAAATGCATCATTTTTGCAAATGACATTTTTTTACTCAAGCGTTAAGTTTTAAAGCCTTGGCAGTCAAGATGTAGAAACTTTGAAGAAAAATTTTATTTTTACATTTTGCTTATTGGATGTTCAATATTTAAATTTAACGGGTTTTTTTGATTTAAAATTTTTGACAAAATTAAAGAAAATTTTCAAAATCTGAAATAATTTTTAATTCAAATAAAAGTATTTTTTTATTATAAAAATAATCATTAAAATTAACGGTATTTTACATTTTAAATTTTTAATGATTTCATTTTGATTTTTTCCGTTAAAAATTTTCATTTTTGAAAAATACTTTAATATCGTGTATTGTGACGGAAGAAAAGAATAAAAATAAAAAAATGCAGACACACATAATAAAATCAAAAAGCGACATTGAAGATATCATTTTCTATATTTTTTATATTATTATTTGATGGCTTGTTTATATTGTACACCATAGTTTATGACCGGAATATTAGACATATTGAATAATAATCTAAATCATCGTTTGGATAAAAAAATGATCATGATGATTTTTTTTTTGATAAACTGACAGTGTCTGTTTATTTTAGCAAAAAGGTCTCTGTTTATTCTTCTTTTTCGGCTCATGCCTTCGATGTGTCAATCAGTACTTGAAAAAATATTTTTTTGTTTATATTTGAAAAAAAAACTTCTGGCAGTTTTGTGACCTTAAAAATTAGATCTTATGATTAAATCAATGAATTTCTATCAATTTTGAAATATGTGCTAAAATTATCGAAATGCTAATAATTGACTTCAAATATGTACAACACTGCATTAGAGTACTTAGTAAAATATTTAACAATGAACATTGTCAGAGCATTCAACATAATGACAAACAATTGATATTTGTCTAATACAAGTACATTATATAATAGATATGCGGTGGAATCAATCAAAATAACCAAACCTTCTTTTTCACTTTTTTATTTTTCATGAGTAAATCAAAAATTGAGATTACTTTATGTACACATTGAAATTTATTTTATATAAGTTGAAAATGATAAGTTTACACAAAATTTAGATGTTTATAATTGTGAAGTTTACACTCTTTCACTATCTCGTTAGTGAGAAAATGATTAGGAGAATTTGTTTATTTTTGTACGAAATTGATTGAAGTGAAATTCTTTGAATGAGTTGAAAATTGTAAAAATTTCTACAGAATTTTTCAAAAAATGTAGAAATTTTTACAGAACTTTTCAACAAATGTATAAATTTTTACTGAACTTTTTAAAAAATGTAAGAAATTCTACAATATATTTTTAAAATTGAAAGAAAATCTACAATTTTAAAATTGATTGTAGTTTTTTAATTAATTCAACAATTTTTTAATAACCTAAAATTATAACAACATTTTTGAAAGAAAAATGTTAAAAATTCATAATTTCATATTTGTTTACTTTTCTCAGAAATAATCACAATTGAATAAAATTTAATTTAAAATTATTTTTAAAAAATTTATATTTGTAAAAACTTAACAAGATTTTTTTTAAAAAATAAAAATTTCTCACTTTTATTTCAAGACTTGCCCATCTAAAAAATTTTCTTTCTTATTTTACGCTTAAGTAAATAATAAAACAGATTATCATCGTTTTCTAGGTCACACGTGTTTGCACTTGACTTTGTGAGATTATGAAAAAATTTCTTATGTACAAAAAAAAAAAAAAAATGAAGATTTTTATTTTTTGACTGATGATTTGTAAAAAATTTTTAAGAAAATTTACTAATTTGTTTTTAAATAGAACATTTTTTTTCATTCAACTCAAAACAACATAAAATAGCAATAAATTTCATTCAGTTTAATCCACTTGACATTTATTGCTTTTGCATCATTGAAGTAAACAATGAAAAATGATTTTTTTCTTTTCTTTGCTTTCATCATTAACAGGTGGCCAGAAAAATCATTAAACATTGAAGTTTTTATCACATGCAACGTTGTCCATATTTGCACGAAATGAAGGAACGTTTGTTAGGATCACAACGCAAAACTGACTCAGTCGCAATGGAATCATTCAGTGAACGCGATAATTTGCTTGAGCATACAAGCAGACCATCAAGCAATCAGGTTGGGAAAGTGGGCACAGTGGTCAAGGTAAGGATGAGCTCGTTTGATACGCCGCAGATGGTTCAAGTCGTTCAAGTAATTTTCTTATTTATTTTTCTACTTTTTTATATCATATAAGCATAGACCGCAAATGTTTTTCTTTAAAAATAATTTCAATGTTTGTTGATTCATTTTTAACCATTGTTCTAACTTTTACTTATCTCCATTCAATTTCCTCTTTTTTGGCGAGTAAATGCATTTTTTTTCATTAACAAATTTATTAAATTAAAATATTGATGATTTTATGAGATTGTGATGACTTTTATAAAATTAAGAGCAATTTTAGTTATTAAGGGAATTTCTTGCTTAAATTTACGTCATAAT
>CM031379.1:23265685-23376884 GCA_018290095.1 Polypedilum vanderplanki | reverse complement strand
CTCAGTCGCAATGGAATCATTCAGTGAACGCGATAATTTGCTTGAGCATACAAGCAGACCATCAAGCAATCAGGTTGGAAAAGTGGGCACAGTGGTCAAGGTAAGGATGAGCTCGTTCGATACGCCGCAGATGGTTCAAGTCGTTCAAGTAATTTTCTTATTTATTTTTCTACTTTTTTATATCATATAAGCATAGACCGCAAATGTTTTTCTTTAAAAATATTTTCAATGTTTGTTGATTCATTTTTAACCATTGTTCTAACTTTTACTTATCTCCATTCAATTTCCTCTTTTTTGGCGAGTAAATGCATTTTTTTCATTAACAAATTTATTAAATTAAAATATTGATGATTTTATGAGATTGTGATGACTTTTATATTTTATTAAGAGCAATTTTAGTTATTAAGGGAATTTCTTGCTTAAATTTACGTCATAATAAATCTCGACTTTTTATTTTTGATTACTCACTCAAGTCGATAAGATTGAAGTGAAAATTTCTTATCAATACCAAAAAAAATTGATAAATTTTATTGCCATAATTTACCAGAATAAACTGTTCAATAATAAAACCATTCGATAGGAAATTTCAAAATCATTGAATTGATAAGATTTCAGTTTCTTTAAATTCTCTGTTGGTGTCGAAAATTCCACAGTTGAGTTTTGCTATTTTATCAAAAATGAAACAAATTTTTCTACTCGCGTTTTTTATTGCTGTGACTGCAGCTGAAAATTATGAAACTGGAGAATTATTCGTTCCTGAAAATCCAAAAGAATTTTTAGAACAATTTTCAAAATCAGTAATCGAAAAAGAACGCGAGCCAAGAATCGGTCATGGAATTAACGCGACTGACGGTCAATTTCCTTATGCATTACGTTTAAGAGTTTTTGATACTGATGGTGAATCATTCGTTTGTACTGGTGTAATTATTTCGCCAAATTATTTCTTGACTGTTCGCCATTGCTTCGATCCAGTTTTGACTTTTATCGTAGCCGCATTTGTCGGATCAGTTCATCTTAATAGTGCGGAAATGATTGAACGATTCAGTCAACGTTGGTGGTTTGCGCCACCTGCTACTGATGGATGGAATCCTGATTTGGCTGTTTGTCAAACTTCTGAACCATTTCCATTAAATAATCGAGTGAATGTTGTGAGATTGCCTGCAAGGTCACAAATTAATTATCAATTTAATCGTTATGACGTTCAAGTCATTGGCTGGGGTAAATATTTTTTTTGGATTTTTTGCCAAAACTTTAAGAAACTTTCAAATTTTATAACAAAAGTCTTTGAATTTTTTTAAAAAAGTTTCGTTAAGTTTATAAAAATTCTTCGTTAATTTTTTTTAAACATTTGAGATTTTTCAATAAAAATTTCACTTAAAATTCTTAGGAAGAAATCGAAATGGTGATATGACAGAAGTTCTAAAATGGGCATGGTTTAGAATTGAATCAAATTGTTGGAACAATCAGAGAGCAACTCACTTATGTAGTGAACCAATTGCTGGTTGGCATGTAGAGACACGAGCTGGTGATAGTGGTGGTCCATGGGTAACAATTGAAAATGGCACACCAACGTTAATAGGCTTAACTGAAGGCAGCACTGGAAGTGGTTCACTTTGGTGGTTTAGAGGAACTCGATTGACTTCATTCCTTAATTTTATCGAAAGTGTTACTGACGTTGTTATCAGGCCTTAAATTATTTATTGATTAGATTGCAAATAAAAAATCATCGCAACGTCAATTTTTTGATATTTAGGAAAATTCTTCTTATTTAAAATTTTTATAAAGTTTTTATGATAAATTTGTAAAAATGAAATTTTATATTAAATTAAAAAAAGGGAATTCAGACTATTTAAAATTTATTTACTTTAAAGAAATATTGTGCACATTCTTTTCTTTAAAATTTTTCAAACGTTAATCCATTTCAAAAAGCACATCTTTTTTTAAGGTTCGAACTTGATCGCAAGTTTGCGTGCAGTTGCATGCAAGTTGACTTACAAAAAATTGTTCTAACTCATTCAATTTTTATTTAATTTGGTTGAAATTTTGTAACTTTATATAAAAATATGTTTCACTTTGATTTATAAAGTTTCAATTAAATTGAATATATTTTGAATGAGTTAGAACCATTTTATGAAAGTCAACTTGCATGCAACTTGCACGAAAACTTGCGTTCAAGTTCGAACCTTAATTTTTTTATTCGACAACATCAAAACAAATCAAAAGCTGTAATTTATCTCAAAGATTTTTCCGTCACAATAATTTTATTTTTAAACCACTCAAACTGATAACGTTGAAGTGAAAATTTCTTATCAGTGTCGAATAATTGATAAATTTTATTGCCATAATTTAGAAGAATCAACTGCTCAGCATTAAGCCAATAATTAAATCGATAAAAAATTCATTTGATAAGATTTCAGTTTCTTTAAATTCTCTGTTGGTGTCGAAAATTCCACAGTTGAGTTTTGCTATTTATCAAAAATGAAGCAAATTTTTCTACTCGCGTTTTTTATTGCTGTGACTGCAGCTGAAAATTATGAAACTGGAGAATTATTTGTTCCTGAAAATCCAAAAGAATTTTTAGAACAATTTTCAAAATCAGTAATCGAAAAAGAACGCGAGCCAAGAATCGCTAATGGAATAAACGCGACCGACGGTCAATTTCCTTATGCACTTCGCGTAAGAATTTTTGATACTGATGGCGCAACTTTTGTATGCAGTGGTGTAATTATTTCACCCAATTATTTCTTAACTGTTCGCCATTGTTTCGATCCAGTTTTAACTTTCATGGCCGTTGCATTTGTCGGATCAGTTCATCTAAATAGTGCGGAAATGATTGAACGATATAGCGAAAGATTTTGGTTTGCACCTCCTATTGATGGATGGAATCCTGACTTGGCTGTTTGTCAAACTTCACAACCTTTCCCATTAAATAATCGAGTGAATGTTGTGAGATTGCCTGCAAGGTCACAAGCTAATTATCAATTTAATCAGTATCAAATTCAAATTATTGGCTGGGGTAAAGAAATTTTATATTTTTTGAAAGTTTATAAAAATTTATAATTTTTTTGAAAAACTCTATAAAATTTTTAAAAATTTTTGAAGAAAACTTTTCAAATTTTTTCTAAAATTTTTAAATTTCTAAAATTTTTTGAAATATTTCCAAAAGTTTTATGAAAAAGTCCTAATAAATTCAAAACAAATTCATAGGAAGAAATCGAAATGGTGACATGACAGAAGTTCTAAAATGGGCATGGTTTAGAATTGAGACAAATTGTTGGAATAATCGTAGACCTACTCATATGTGTTCTGTTCCAGTCGAAGGTTGGCATGTTGAAACACGAGGTGGTGATAGTGGTGGTCCATGGGTAACAATTGAAAATGGCACACCGACATTGATTGCCTTGACTGAAGGCAGCACTGGTAGCTCAACAGCTTGGTGGTTTAGAGGAACTCGATTAACTTCATTCCTTAATTTTATCGAAAGTGTCACTGATGTCGTTATCAGAGCTTAAATTATTTATTGATTAGATTGCAAATAAAAAATCAAAGTCATAACAATTTCATAAAATCACAATTAATTTTTTTTTGTTTTCAAAATTAAAATTTTTAATTTGCTGAATGTGCTTTAATGTCAAAATAAGAAAAATTATTTATTTAATTTCAGATTAATTTTAGCAAAAAAAAGTTATTTAACGAGCTTCATTCCTGTACCTTCATTACACACCAAAAAATATTTTTAATCTTAAGTGAAACCTTAAAAATACACAATTTTTTACTTTTTTGTTTTCTTTTTTAATTCAATTTAAAGTTTGTGGAAAAAGAAAAGAAAATTTTAAAAAATTTCTAAACAAAAATTTTTTTACAAACTTTAAATTGATAAATTTTATTAAAATTAGGAAAAATTTCATTTTGTCTCTTTTCTTTGTAAACTTTTTCAATGTTTTCTATCTGTTTAAAATTCTCTCTAAAGAAAATTTTTCATACAAAATTTTTCTTTTGATTTTTGTGAGCTGGTAAAAGAAATTTTCTAGGAAATTTCGGTTGTAAGGTTTAAATGAAAATTGAAAAGGAGATTAAATTAAAAAAGGCGTAAAGTAAAGGAAGTTATGTCATGAATAATTAGAAAATTTCTTTCTATTAAACTTAAATGATTTTGACAAGTAGAAGAGAAAACTCCTTAAATTTTTAATGAAGTTTATCAAAAATTTGTTTGAAAAAGAATAAAATTGCTTCAAAAGAAATTTTATGGAAAAACTTTTATGAAAAGAAAATTAATGATGAAAAATTTCAATTTACACCTGCAACTTTTTTGTACATCATTAAAAATTACATAATTTTTTCTATAGCTTTAAATTTTATTGAAAATTCAATAATTTAAAGCTTCAAAAAATTGCAATAAAATTTTTAATGAAATTGCAATTTTTCCCAAGATTTTCAAAATTTCTGGAGGTTAAAAACTAAAGAAATAAAACAAGAATTTTCATAGTTCTCTTGTGCAATTTTGATTGAAAATTTTAACAACAATTCTTTTTTAGAGTTCGGCACTTGCATGCATACTTGACTGGAAGAGCATAGTAACTTGACTAAATTCATGCAAATTGATTTACAAATATTTTTTCTCTAATTCATTAAAAATTTATTTAATTTGGTCAAAACTTTGCAAACTTAGAAAGCCAATAATGACTTTAATAGAATTTTGCAAAATTTTAACTAGATGAAATAAGACATATTTTACTATGTCAACTTGCATTCATATAGTCAAGTCACTTTGTTCATTTAGTCAAGTATGCAAGCAAGTGTCAAACGGTATTCTTTTTTCTACTAATCTTTCTCATTTGAAAAATTATAATAATAAAACTTTAGCTTACAAAAATTAAAAGAATTTTTTTTTGGTTTTTTTTTGCATTTGAAAAATAAAAACAAAACTTGAAACAATGAAATGAAACATTCAAGCATTCATCACAAGACATAAAACACAAAAAACACACACATGATATGAAAAATTTTATTGTGAAAATCATCATTTCCATGTGAGAAAAAACACATTTGATTAACATAAGCATATTTATTTCATTATCATTCATTCATCATTGAAATCTTTTTATAGCAAGATGAATTTTTTTTGTAAGTAACAATAAATCACACTAATGTTACTTATCATTTTTACTCTTAGTGATGTAATTCTATATTCTTATAAATATCGCTTTATCATGCTTGAATTTTAGATGAAAAATTTTCTCTTTCGTAATTTTTCCTAATTTCCAAACCCAATGTGACTTGATAGTTCCAAAAATGAAATTGTGAGAAAAAAAAACTAGCAAAAAATTTCATACATTTTTTTTCTCTTTAATTTTTATGTCAATTGGCAGTTTAATTCTGATGGGTATCACATAAGTCCAACACATCAGCGTACACCACTTGTGCCGCGTGATTTGGGTGAAGACTTTAGTTTAGATTGTGAGGATGAAGCAGCTGGATGTGTCGCAGGAAGCAGCTCAAGACAGTTGGATCCAAGAAAACCGAAAAATGCCAAGTAAGTGAAAATTTTGGGTATCGAAATAAAACTTCAACATAAAAGATGAC
This sequence comes from Polypedilum vanderplanki, assembly GCA_018290095.1. Taxonomy (NCBI): domain Eukaryota; kingdom Metazoa; phylum Arthropoda; class Insecta; order Diptera; family Chironomidae; genus Polypedilum; species Polypedilum vanderplanki. Next base: position 23,371,301 of record CM031379.1, on the reverse strand, counting down.
ACAAAGAAAAAAAATTACATTTCATGTCTAACAAAAAAAAATTCATCATTCATAACAGAATAAAAACATGGTTGAGATACTCTGATTTTTTTGAAAATTACAGAACTTTTTTTGAAATTGTAATTCTTTTAAAAACGAATATTTTGTAAATATTTTTGAAAAATTTTTAAATTTAACGGATTTTTGAAATTTAAATTTTTTTTTAATTTAAAATTTTCAAACCAATTTTTGTTTATTTTGATGTAAGTTTACAAAAAAATTTTGTTAACTAAAGCAATCAGAGTATCTTAATCGAAAAATTACATTCATACACACCTACAGCTTTCAACCAACCAACAAAAATTAAGAAAGGTGAAAAAAAAGAAAATTCATGTCTAACTCAAAAATAAAATCATATGTTATATGTGTATTTTTTGGGGTAAGGTTAATAGGTCATTCAGTTGTCTTCATTGTGTTTTCATTCCATTCATTAGACTACCATAAAAAATTACCTACTTGTGCTGCTGCTGTGTGTTGATAAAAGAGAGAAAGAAAAAAACTTGAGTAAAATTACTCCCCTAAGGCACAAACTTTCTTCTTCCCTCAAAATCTAATCTATTTACACACATACAGCATGACCTAATTTTCTTCATGCATCTTTTTCCTCAACTGCTGTGCAATGACGAGGAAATCTACTACAAAACTCTACGTGATTTCCACATCAATTGAGTTTTATAAGATTGGATTTTTTCAGCCTTTCAAAATTCAAAATTTTCTTTCTCTCTCTTGTGCTTGCAGAGGCATTCGAAGTTCTGGTAAAGGATACTATGAATATTATGAGATAAAAAGAAAAAGGTTAGCTTCACATAGAATTAATTATATGAGCAATTAAAACAACGACTATGATGATCAAGGATACTACTGGGATTTCGATTTACGGCAATTAAAAGAATACACGTGATTGTGCTTTTGATGCTGTAAAAAATTGAAATCTTTAGTTGAAGTAGAATAAATTATGAATAAGAATTTTTACAAGATTCAGCAGCAATGAAAAAACTGTAAAAATTAACATAAAAATTTAACTTGACTTGAATTTTAAGTTACTTGACATTTAATATACTTGACTATAAATTATTTGAATTTTACATGCATGCAAGTGCCGAACCCTAAATTTAACTAATAATACTTGACTTGAATTCATTTTTTACTTGACTTACATTTTCATCAATTTATTTCTATAAAGATAAGATAATTCACTAAAAATATACAAGAAAATACAAATAAACTAAGTTTTGTTGTTAACCTTGAAATGATATTCATAATTTAACTACAATATCCTCATCTAAATTGCTCAAACTTTAGTTCAATAAGAATAACATTTTAGGAATTTTTCTTATAACTTTTTCACGCACTTTTCTCTGCACAATTTTCTTACAATAATCAATTAATTAACCACATATTTATTATAGTATAGTAAAAATTAGTTTGTAACTTATATTCACTCATAACTTCATTTTAGCATTGATATACACAACCATAAAATACGTGAATAAACTTATGAATGAATTTTGGGTCTTATAGAAATTTATTCAGGCAAAAAACCCTAAAAATAAGATTTATTCTACCAAAAAAACTTTCTTTTTACGAGCCACGAGTTTATATTTAATAAAAAATGTAGTGAAACATTTACATTCAACCTTTTACTCTCAATCTTCGCTAACTTGTTGTTGACATGAAGGAAAATAATGATGTAAACAACAAGTGATTGTATAGTCAGCTTTGGTGGAAATTTCCGGTTGATTTTACGACTATGACTGACATTTTTGCACATTAATGTTGTTGCTATTTATAAATATCTTGTTGTCACCATCAGTCTGTATTTATTTTTCTTCGAACTTGTCTCGACTTTCTATTTCAATAATATTGGCTTTGTTCCCATTAGAAATTACTATAGAACTATCAGACTATCAAAATGACTTTCATTTATAGATTTTTAGTTGTTGATATTCCTTTCAGCTGTCTATTGCTTACTTAGCAAATTTTAAGGAAGAATTTTCCTATTTTTATAAATTAGTCTTATAAAATAGCAACTAGTGACAATCGATAATGGAAATTATTAGACATAGAAGAGTAAGGGTTGATAATCTTGTTAGAAGCGAGGGAGAAATTTGCAGCTGTTGTGGGTGAAAAAATTGACGATTTTGAAAGGAGAAACTTTTTGATTCAATTTGTTTGAAGAGATTTGGAAAAATTGCAGCGAATAAAAAAGTTTTTAAGTCTTAAAACTAATATATAAAAATTTTTTCAAATTTTAAATTTTGCTTTTTTTATAAACATTGTGAAATTAAGAAGAAAACCAGTGACCAAGTACCCGTGTTGCAGATCGGTGTACTTAAGCGGCATTTTTGGTGCCTAGATCAGAGTTTATAACAATTACAGAAATATTAGATGCGTTTGTAAAACAGATTCATGCGATAGCATATACTGGTTAAAGTAAATTTCAAATATATAGGAAATTTCATTTGTAAGATTTGTGAGAATTCGAATGAAATAATTGAAATTTAAGTTGTAACAAATAGCAGTCAATTAAGAATTCAGCAACTATTTCTTGTTTTGTTTACATTTTCATATAAAAATATATTTTATGAAAACTCGAGTAATGTAATGGTTGCTAATAATCCTAATCTATTAAAATTCTCGAAATTGTCTTTATAAATTTCGGTGATTTGAAAATAACGATCAAATTCAAAAATACGCGGAAGTTGGCTACGCGCAGCTGAAAAATTTTTTTGATCGCAGTCAACTTCGCGAAAAAATTTTGTTTACAAATTTCAATATAGAAAATTAATTCAAAATTTCCCAAGTTATATGACTAATGACAGAAATATAAAATAAGCGTCGCCGCACTAACTTTTTAGCACAAATCTAACGCAAAAAACCGGAAGTCCTCTAAGCTATTGTAGTTTTCGAGATCTCAGAGGGACGGGAGCCAGCCAGCCAGCCAGCCAGCCAGTCAGCCGAACAAAGTGAATGTATAAGCTGCATTGTTGTTCCAAAAATGCGCTAAAAAGTATCTAAAGTTTGTAAATAAACTAAATTTTAAATGCCCAAGGAATTCTTAATTTAAAATATTATTGCCTAAAACACCTAAAATGCCTAAAATTTACCAAAAAAATCATTTTTAAATTTTTAAATTCAACTTCGATTTTTATTTCATTCATCGAAAAAAAATCTATCATTAAATGCGGTAAAGTCAACCCAAAATTTTACCATAAAAATTCTATTTCATCCCTTTTATTTACATTTCTCATGGTCAATATTCTTCCATTATTGTATTAATTTAATAAAGATAAAACCATCCTAAAAAAGAAAACACACAAAAAATTGTGAAAATATTTCATATTAATCCACATTTGTATCTCACACACACCCATTGTTAACGAACGTTTGCCATTGCTATTAAATAATTATGATATTTTTTGCCATTCTCTTCACTTATCACTTTCAATCCTCGTGTAACATTGCTTAATACCTCGAGGCGTCACGGTTCAGTTCGAGGCTCAAATTTAAATGATTAAATTTTTGCTATGCCTATTTCAACCATTAAATTCTTTTATGATTATTTTTTTGCTGCTGTGCGCTACACAAAAGACTCGGGTATCACAATGGCATTTATATTTTTTGCTATGGTTCCGCAAGACGAGGGTGCAAAGTATGTGAAAAAACTGCATTTGTGGCATGAAACTCTAGTGAAAAAAATCTTTATATTTTTAGCTCTTCGAAAATCATTCTTGTGTAAATTTCAACTTGAAGTAAATCAAGGAATGTTTTGTTCTAAAATGCAAATTAGCATTGAATGTTTTTCTTTTAAAAAATGCGACGTCGAAGTGAAACTTTTGTCTATATTAGTGAGATTTGTAAATAATAATCATGAGGGTTGTAAAGTGCAAAGTTTGTTGCATAAATGCAAGGGGAAAATAACGAGCGGCTTCAATTTTAATGGAAAATCTTTTTAATTTCCGGATCTTGTCAAGGATTTTTTTCGATGATTTTGTTGAAGAGTTTTTAAATTAATTTATACATTAAAAAATTTAATTATAAAGGTGGTTAAAAAATGCATAATTTTGAACAATGCACCAGACTATATTAATTATGGATCGAACTTGCATGACCTATTTTACTTGATATGCGCATATTTTTTGTCAAGTTGACTTACACAAAAATGCATTTTATTCATTCAGATTTAATTAAATTCATTTGAAATTCATCTAATTTGTATGAAAGTCAATCATCCTTTAATTTACTATGAATTTTAATTGAATTAAATTCAATTTGAGAAAACTAAAGACATTTTTGTGTAAGTCAACTTGACATCAACTTGAAAAAAATATACGGATATCAAGTAAAATATTCATTCAAGTTCGAAATATAATTTTTAGGGTTCAGACTTGCATGGATGTAGTCAAGTACATAAGTATGTAATTTTGTAAGTTGCATGCAAGTTAATTTACTTGAAAATGTCTCTAATTCATTCAAATTTTAACAAATTTAGTAAATAGTTTGCCAAATTTATATAAGTGTCAATGATTTAAAGTTTACATAGTTTTTGATCAAACCAAATTTTAATTGAATGAATTAGAGACATTTTCGAGTAAATTAAATTGCATGCAACTTTCAAAATTACATGCGCATGTACTTGACTACTTGCATGCAAGTTCAAACCCTAATTTTAATTAGATTTGTATTTATCATAACTGCATACTTACATAGAATTTCATAAATATTTTTTTTATTGAAGTTCATGCACTGTAGAAATAAAATAATACTTATAAATTTTTACATTTCAATGACACAAAATGAACATTGAGTTATTTACAGAAGAGAGATTTTTCAATTTTAATTTAAATAATGAGCACTTAACTTATTAAATCTACTTTGAAATTAAAAATCGTTACTCAATTCTATATAATAAAAATACCAGTCATTTAACTATATTCAACATTTAACATATTCTTTTATATATTTCCAACAAAAAAGACATAATTTATAGCATCTATTACAAATACAAAAGATAGAAATTCATATCAATGACGCAGTACATAAATTGTAACTAAACTAGAGGGTGAAAATGAAACTACAAAAATACTTTAAGATAAAAAGAATCAAACTCAACCCCTGTGGTTCATCAATTTATAAAAAAATTCATTTTATCAATCTGTGTACGATGTCGTCGACTTTCAATGTTATTTAATTCACATCAAAACATTCATTTATTTCGAACTACGCAGAAAAACCTTCACGAAGGGTTAAAAAATTCTGTTTGTGTCTCAATTCTTGTCAACGTTATGCCAATTTTCTTCTTTCAATTCAACGAAACAAGAGTGAGAGAGTGAAATGATTTTTAATGAAATTTCTATAAGGGAAAATTATGAAATAATAGAAAATTTAAAGTTGTTTTGTAAATTTATGAATTAAATGATCAGAGTGAAATTTTTGTAATTGATAGTGAGAAGTTTTTTGTCAATTTCTTAAAAAATTAACTAATTTTTTTCTTAAGGCAATATTTAGTGCGACAAATGAATTTTAGAAATTTTATCATTTTTTAATGCAACAGATGTGTTATTGTGACTTATATCTGTTGCTCTAAATTTAAATCTACATGTCACGTGCAACATTTTGTCATTGTTGCAAAAATTCATGATTTGTTGTCAATAATTTTCCTTTTATTTCCATTTTCGCCATTTACTAAGGTGAACATTTTTTGACTCAAAATATTTCAATTTAGAAATACATTAAAAAATTCTAGGGTTCGTCATTTGCATGGATGCTTGACTGGCATGCGCATAGAGACTTGACTAATTGCATGCAAGTTGACTTACAAAATGTCTCTAGTTCATTAAAAATTTTATATAATTATTACGGACGAAAATTTGCATATTTGTTTTAAAGTCAATAATTTTTAAGTTTGCAAAGTTTTGACGAGATTAAAAAAAATTGAATAAAATAAAATTTTTGTAAGTCAACTTGCATGAATATAGTCAAGTTACTATTTACATACTAGTCAAGTAAGCAACTCTTATAAATTCAAAAACTTTGCATAGTCAAAAGAAAAATCAAAATCTTCTTTCTATTATTTCTTAAATTTCAAAATTAAATTTGATGCTTGATAAATGATTTACGTAAGTACCAAAAGAAGATAATTCTACAAATACATGAACACATGTGTTACCAAGTCAGCATTTAATTGTGAAAAATTGCAAAAAATTCCTACCTGTGTTGAATTATAAATCACACAATAAAAGTCTCGCTACAATTCTTCTTAATAACTTGTTGTAAACACAACAACTTACAATTTACACACCATTCATTCATTCATTCAATTCTACAACCCTAGTAAGAGAGTAAAAAATTTCTGCGATCAATAAAAACAATTTTTATTCTCTCTTCAATATTTTTTTTTCTCACTCTCGAGCAGCGACAATAGAGATCAAAAAATAAAAAGCAAGTCCGCTCTCTCGCTCTCTATTTAACACTTACACATGTGCAGAAAAACAAAAGAGAGCAAAAATGAATTTAAACTGCATTGAATTATCTCGGATGCTGTTAGACATAAACGAGAGAAAAAAGGGAGAAATTTTTCGTCCCTTTTCAACTTACACGCACAAATTCAACTCTCAATTTTCTCTCTTTGTCAAAATGTTTGCTAAAAAATTTTCCCTACCATGAATCCTTCAGTTTGCTAGAAAACTTCGTCGATTCGTGTTGTTTTGAGCAGAACGCTGTTCAATTTTAAATTGGAAATTTTTTATATATTAAATAAATTATTTTTTTTGAGATGTAAAAGTGAAAGAAATTTTAGTGCAATAAAAAATTTTAATTTTTTTGCTCAAAAAAATAAAAATACCGTCCGGTGATTCGGTGTTGGTTAGAAAAATTTTTTAGTGAAAAATTCTTTCTTCTTTTTGAGATATTTTGAGGAATTTTTTTTTCTTTTGGGAAAATTTCAAAGAAAAAAAGTTTAATTAAGTGGAAAATCGGATGAGAAAGAAATTTTGTTTACAAAACCTTTGGTTGAATTTTTTCCCTTTTGGCTTGAATTTAAAAATTAAAAAAAAATCATAGAAGGTCACGGGGTCAGCGAACGTTTTCAGTTCAGGCCAAGGTCTTTTTTTTAATATTCAACGCGGCATCAAAATCTCAGATCTAATTGAAATAAAAAAAAATTTTGTGCCTCTCTGCCCCACCCTCGGCAAAAGATTTTTTTAATATTAGAGCCGATGAGAGAAGTTGGAGAACTTCCAAAAAAGGCAAAAATCTCGCTTATTTCTCTCACAACGATATGCGCAACATCAACTTCCTTTTTTTCTGCTCTTAATCAAGAGAGAGTGGCATAAGAGAGAAATTTTTGCTTTATCTTCTTTGGCAGTTGCTACTACAGATGCTGTGTTTAAATGAATATTTATTGTTATTTTATTGCATTTGTTGATCCTGTTATACTTTAGTCACCTTTTTAAAGGTTACTTCTTCTAAATAAAACTTGAAACTTAATTTAAACTTTTTTTCATTCTTTTTTACTCAAATATAAATAAAAATAATTTTTAGTTTAAGAAAAGAGCTGAAAATGGAAAGAAAAAATATTAATTGGATGTAATCCTGTAAATTATGATTTTATTATGCTGCTTTTATTGTTGTTATGTAATATGAATTATAATAGAAGCTTTAAAAGAGGACATAGAAATTTTTTGTGAATTTTAAAGTAGGATAAAAACAGTGCGGAATTTGAATAATTTTCATTTTAAATTAAGAACAAAAGAATTCTAAAAATGAAGAAATTCACTCTATTGTATATTTTTTAATCAATGTTAAGACCCAAGAAAAATATTAAAAACGTGACTGTAGTTTTCAGTATAAAAAATTTAAAATTTTATAAATGTCACATAAAATGAATTTAAAAATTTTAAAGACATTTTTATTAAATTTCATTCAAGTTACTATGTTTATATCAGTCAAGTATGCATGCAAGTGACGAACTTTAGTTATATTCCGAAAAAAATTGTATATTTTATTCAGCTCTCAATTCTATGTAATCAAATATGTCCTTAATACATCGAAAACTTTTCATAAAATTAAGTTTCTATCACATTTTTTCATACATTTTTCGTGCTAAATTCAATGCATCAGAACAAACAAGAAGTTCAAGTAAACTTTGTTTACTAAAAATTCAATTAATATTTTTATTTTGCTAATTTCAATCTCACTTCTTCTCAGTAAATCAAAAGTTTTATATAAAATAAAATTTTCTATCCTAAATAGAAAAATTGCTCATTGAAATTATCAAAACAGTGACAAAAAGATTTATTGTAAAGAAACATTTTTAAAAAAACTTTCTAAGTGACAAATAACAAAAAAGTTGTTATTGTTGTTGGGAGCGGAATAGAAAAAAATTCGTGACAATACCCCGGCAACAGTTTGAAAATTTTAGCTGGAACTTTAACGAGCCGATGGGTGGCGATAAGGAAGTAAAAGTGGCAACTGTAGACGTTGAAAGCGGTGACAATATGGCCACATTGCCTGCATCATCACGATCCCATCAGAGTTCCGAGGCTGAAAAAATTGCTGCCATTAAAGAAATGGAAATTAAAAATGTTGTTCCGAAGCCGCTTGAAAGGTTTTTCCCTTCATTCTAAAAATTCATTAACCATAATGCTATTAACACAGATGCTTGCATTTGTCACTTATTCACTTGCTTTATTTTTTTACACTAACATACACTCTTGTACATAATGCACACAAATTCACTTTTGCACTTTTTTATACTCATTTAAATCAGCACTTTTTATTGTTAATTTTTCATTCTTTACTGTTTACTTTTCATTCCATGCCAATCCCAGGACATCATTGTTCATTGTATCAAGTTTAGTATATGCATTATTGCTCATTGTCATATGCATATCATACGTCATCAGCGATGTTACAACACACGCACTTCCTGTTATGTATTATGAAGGATTCTTTACATACTTATATGCAGCGAGCATTCTCTTCCTTCTCTATGTGTTCTGCTTTTTATTACAAGGTAAATTTTTACTTTTTAACTATGAAAATATTGAATTCATGTGTTAAATTTTATGTTAAGTAATTCATGTATATTTTTAAAAAATAATGGATAAATTGAGAATTTTTAAGATTCGACATTTGAATGCATACTTGATTGGACTTGACTAAATTCATGCAAGTTTATTTACAAAACTTTTGTCTAAATCATTCCAAATTTATTTAATTTGGTTAAAATTTATACCGTTTTATATGGAATCCTAAAGTTTGTACAAATTTAAAGCAAATTTAATAAATTTTGAATGAATTAGAAAAAATTTTGTAAGTCAACTTGAATGCATATAGTCAAGTTACTATGCACATATCAAGTAAGCAAGCAAATGCTGAACCCTCGATTTTATTAAATAGAATTTTCTATAATTTTTTGATTAAACTTTTTAACTAAATTTAAAATTCTTTTTATGCATTCTTCTGTATTTTTCTGAAAAAAAAAACACTTTACTACAAGAAAATCGATGATTTATTCTAAATTTTCTTACTTACCTGATTTTATTCACACTAAAATGCCCAAAATAATAAATTGAAATTTTCATAAAATACTTGTGCTCTGCAAATGTAAGGAACAATTTCCTATGTGAAAAATTCAATATTTCATTTTTTTTCCTTTCATTTATGCGTAAAATGTCAATTCCATTCCCTTATAATTTTTCATTATCATATATCAACAACAGAAACAAAAAAACTATAAAAGAAAAAGAATGAAAAACTTTTTTTTGATAAACTCAGAAACATTTTTGTATCTAAGTCAATGTGAAAAGTAAAAAACTTTATCAATTTTATATAAATTAGAAAGAAAACATGAAAATTTACTTAAATATAAAAAAATTTTAGTTTTGATGCAAATTTTCCATTTATAAAATCAATTTATGTCTAAAAAGCGAGTAATAATATTAAATTTCACAGCTAATGAATTCCATTATGCTAATAAACTCTTATTTTACTTTTTTCATAGAAAGCACTTGCTGTAATGGCGGAAATAAGCAGTCAAAACCCCCAAAAGAAAAGAAACCAAAGAAGGAAAAGAAGCCAAAGAAATCTGATGCAAAAGATGAAGAAAAAGCAGCAGCTAGTGAAGGAGCAAAAGCTGAAAGTGCCGGAAAATCAAGTGGAAAAGAGAAAGAAAAAAGTAGCAAACCATCACCTTATCAGGTATTCATATGTCGATTATTCTTAATTGTTTGTTCTCAACTTGCTTTACTTACTTTATTTTCATTGCAATTTTATTTAAATTTAAATTTTTTCATTCTTGTTGCTGCTTGAGCAAAATTGAAAATTTCTTATGCGCTTTTTTCATTCGTTGAATTTTAAATTGCAATTTTTCATTCATGAATTTTTTATTTATGCAAGTTAAGCACTTTTTTGTGATTTTTTTTTATTCATTTTAATTTAAAGTTTAGGAATGGACTCTTGAAAATGTTTGTTTGATTTTTTATATAATGGAATATGATAAAAAATATTTTAATTTGACTATCAGAGTATGTTTCATGCTTCACTATAAACAAATTTTTGTTTCTGTGTCAAAATCAAGTTGACTTGACTATTAAGTTACTTGAGTTAAGCTTACTTGATTCACTTACTTGTTACTTTACTTGTAATTTGACTTGAATTTATTTCATTGTATTTCTTTCTTCAAGTGTCCAATCCTTATGAAACTTTTTGATAGAAATTTTTTTTAAAATTTAAATTTTCATAGCAAAGCAAGAATAGTTTAGAAATATTTTTTAAAATTGATTTTTGATTAATTTATTATAAATTTTTATTCATACCTTTTCCTCTTCCTTTATACCCTAAAAAAAATTACATATCGTATTTAACACACAAACACAAACAACAAAACCGTCAAATTAATTTCAATTAAAAAATTATCTGTATGTGTAAAAAAATCATTCCTTGACTAATAAATATCGCTAAAAAAGGAGGTGTATCCAAAAAAGAAACGCGATGTGGTGCGAGAACGAATTTCCTTTCAGGTGAGAGCTAAATAGTAAATAGGAGTTGAAAATAGGCTTTTAATAATTCCTCTCTTTAATCTCATTAAAATTCATTTATAAAAATCGCTCCATAAAAGAAAGTTTTTTGAAATGCTTTAAATCATTTTTTTTTTCAACTAACAAGAAAAAAATATTCTATTAATCCCAAGTGATTTTCATTGCATGAATATCAATATCTAGGCAATAAGCTTCTACCTACATATAACTATGGAATTTGATGGTGCAGATAAAGTAAAAATATATACAAAATACACATAACACTAACTATTGAGGAAGGAAAAAAATTTTTCTTTATTTTATTTCGTTCATAAAATGCAAGCTGGAAGTTTGAGGCTAATTGAATTTCCTTGAATATTATCAAAGAACTTTTTGTTTTTTTGTGCATTTATTAAAGAAAGTTATTAATTTATTTAAAAAAAATTTAAATTTGAAAATCTGTAAACAAAACATGGAAATTTAAATTTAAATTTTATTTTACCGTTAATTTTAAAAATTTCAGTTAGTCAATAAAAAACTTCAAGCTTATATTTCTCCCTAACAATTCTTACCCCATCATTATTGCAATTTTAATTTATTAATTTTTTCATAATTTTTATTTGCACAAAAAATCCTCATCTATCACATTACACGAGTTTTTTTGTTTTTTCATTAAATTTATTTTTAGCAAAAAATTTGTCATTAAAATTCTCAGAATTCTAATATAATCAATTTTTGTCATTAAATTTATTTAGGAAACTCAACCAGAGGCTGAAGCAGCTGTGTCACCAAGACAACGCAAACGAAAAACTACGCAGGATGCTCATGGAAGCTTTTTCTTGCGTGTGGGTGCCATTGGTAAGCACACATAATAAAAATGAAGCTAATTAGTTTAATTTTGTTTTTATTTTTAAATTTTCTATTTCAGCATTTGGCTTGGGTGCAATGATTTACATTGGTTTGGAATTTGGAACATTTTTTGAATTTCCAATTACATCACCATGTCATGAAATTCTTCGTGGTGTCAATCCATTGCTGCAAATGATTTTTACTTTCATGCAAATGTATTTTATTTTCATGAATTCAAGAGTAAGTTCCTTAAATTTCCTTAATTTTCCTTAATTTAAAATTTTTTAATTTTTTCAGTTGAATATTCATCGCTTCAAAGTTTTAGCTCGTTTTGGTTTAATGCATGTTTTTGCAACAAACATTTGTGTTTGGATAAGAACTTTAGTGGTTGAGTCATTGAAGGAAGTCACTGTTTTCTACTTGGGACATATTAATGAATCAGAAACATCACCAATGGCTGAAGACTTGAAGAGTCATACATTAAGACATGCTGGTTTAACTATGGGAGTTGAATTAGGACCAGGTATGAAAAGTTCAGGAATATACTATTTTACTACTATAATGCGATTTCTAAAACAATTTACCACTATAATGCGTGTATTATTGACGAAAATATCTAAAATTCCAAATTCTAATAAAATTTTATCATTTTTTAGCACCACCCGATGCTGAATGGCTCAATAAACCAAGTCGTTCAATCATTACACCATCCATTCATGCAGAAGAAAATTCTCGTCATCTTTTAGATCGAATAGTTGACAGTACAACTGAGAAAATTGCAACAATTGCTTCAACATTGGCAAGCACAACCGCAAGTACAACGACATCGACAACAACCACAACAACAACAACTACTACAACCACTTTGCCACCTCCTATCAGTACCATGGCTGATGAAATTACAACTACTGCCCGAAATTACTTTCAAGATGGTCTCAATGCCATAAATTCAGGATTTAATTCATTTAGAGATGCTGTCATTGATACAACTACAACTCAGCGTTCTATTTATGATGATTTTGAAGCACCTACAACAGCCAGCAGCAACAATGTTGGATTTTTCGGTAACGTGCTCGATAGTATGCATAAGAGCATTTCTGACTTGCGACCTGATCCAACTTCTAATATTGATTATCCATTTGCACCAATAGAAAATATTTTACCACGTGCTGAAGCTTTAAGTGGCCTCTCCACTATTCCACCATTCCACTCAAATGCGACAAGTTGTGAGCGTGTGAATATCATGGGAACAATTGTGCAAGATGCAACACCTTATCTTTATCCATTCATCATTGAATATTCACTTATTGGAGCAGCTGTAATTTATGTAATGTGGCGTCATATTGGCCGTTATCCAAAATATCAAGAAGAAGATTTAGAACATCGTCTTGAAGTCATGCTTTCACGACGCGCTGTTGCACTTGCACAGTCAAATTCTGGACGTGTTGATTGTGTTGGTGCATCGAAGGGATTATTCTTTGGATTATTATTGTTGGTTGGATCACTTATTTGCCTGATTCTGTTCTTTGTGCTCGTTCGACATGAGCAATTTCAGATTTTGGCTTATTATCTTGCTGATGCTAGTCATGCTGGACTTATGGGCTTTGCTATTTTAGCTATTCTCATTGGATTCTGTAGGTGAGTATTAATTATGAAATCGAAAAATATTGTAATTTTATAGCGTTTGCGATTTGAGCGCAGACCTACAATCAAATTGAATGAATTAGAACAATTTTTATTAGTCAACTTGCATTCAACTTGCATGCGCTCAAGCCCGATTTCTATAAATTTACATACACTTTTTTCCAACATCTTTCTCGATTTACTTTTTTGTCTGTATGTCTGTTTGTTAAATGATTAAAACTTATTAGTCAAGTATAAAATTCAAGTTACATAGAATCAAGTTGAGTAAAAACTATTGAACTTGACTTTGTTACTTGACTATTTCCGATGAATACTCAAGTAAAATTATTTTTACTTTGAAATAAAATTTAAAATTATTTCATTTGTCCATGACAGTCAACTTTGAAAAGAAAACTAATCCATAAAATTAACAAAACCCTTTTAAATATATAAAAAATATTTTGAAGCAAAAATTTTATTTATCAACCAAAATTTTTAATTTCTTTCTTTCCACAGAGTTCAAAGTTTGAAATTCCGCTGTGAGGAACAAAGTAATCTCAATGATATTCTTTTGAGAATTTCAGCATTTGGATTGTTTATTTATAATGTCTTTAGTGTCATTGCTGGTGCACTGAACATTTTCAAAGACGATCAAAATCTTCTTGTCACAATTACTTGTGCAATTGCAATTTTCCAAGTAATTTTGCAGCTATTGTTCATTGCTGATGTTTCTAGACGTCGAGTACATTTGCCTGAACATGATAGAACAAAACCAGCTCGACAAATTGTGACTTTCTTACTGATTTGTAACATTTCAATGTTTGCAATTTACACTTTTGAGGCTCAAAAAGTCAATGCTAATCCGGTAAGAATTTCATCTTTTAAGTTTATAAGTTTTAAAAAATATTCAATTTTTTCAAAAAAGTTTCGTAACTTTTTGAATTGCAAGCAAAAATTTTAATTTTATTTAAAAAAATTTTGATGATTTTTTCTAATTTTTATAAAATTTTATTTCCAATTTAGGTTCAAAGAGACTTTTACGGATTTATAACATGGGCATTAATTCAACGCATCACGTTGCCATTGTGTATTTTCCATCGCTTCCATTCGGCCATCACACTTGCTGAAGTTTGGAAAACAACTTATAAAGCACGTTTAGAATAAATTTCAAATTTTTAAAGTGAAAAAATTTTCTAAAATGAAAATCGTTGAAATAAATTTTTTTTTGAAAGTGATTCGTAATTAACATCTCATTAAGTAATTAATAAACTACATTTTATCTAATAACTACAACTTTTACATCTATCTAGTAAAAAATCAATCGAACGTGAAAGAAAACTCATTTAAAATTATAAGAAATTTAAAATATTTGATACGAAAAAGAAATCAATTTTTGCAAAATTATTAGTCAAAAAATAAAATGTTTTTACATACATAAATGAAAGTATGATTTATGTTCACTCAAAAAATGTTTATTATTATTGACTGTTTTTTCCAAAATGAAATAAATTTAATGAAAAACTTTTTTGTAATTTTGATGCAGAAGAAAAAAAATTGAAAATTTTGAAATTGCAATGAAAAGTGAAAAAAAAAGAAAACAAGGCATTGAAATGTGAGAAATTGTGGAATATTTTTAGAAAGCAAAATGAAAATTTAAGAAGTTCATGCAAATTTGAAGATTTGAAAGTAAAATTTAAAATTACAAAATTTTGAGTTTTACTGAAGATTTAAAAATTTATAAACAATTTTCATAAAAAAAAGAACTAAAAGTTTAAATTTCTGTTAAAATATTCCATAATTTTTCACAACATGTTTGTGCAATTTAGCTACAGATCCAAAGGAAAGAAAATAAAAATTTCTACTTAAAATCCCAAAATGAATCTTGATAGAATAACGTACTTAGCTTAAACGAAATCAATAAAAAAAATTAACAATTGTTCTCAAAAAATGGATTGAAAATAAAAAATGCTCTATGTATAGATGTTAGTTAACGTATTGAAAAAAATTTCGCACTTCACAGAAATGTAAAACTTGCTTTGTTGCTCATTGAGTTCATTCACATAAAATCCCATCCATAAACTTAAACTTGATATACCGGACATACACAGACACAATGGACCAATATTGTGAGCTATAAAAAATTCTTTATTGAGAATTTTCAGTTTTTATTCTTGAATTTTGAAATTTTTTCCCCAAAACAAACTTTTTGTAACAGAAAAATTAACAAATTTTTGCCACAACTGTGAAGACTTCAATATTCAACATTTACAATAGAAAAATAAAACTAGAAACTTACACTCAAGAATTTACCAAAAAAATCAATTACAAAAGTCACAGTAGAAGAAAAATATTGAAAAAAGAAAAGAAAAATTTCGAAAAACACTGCCGAAAAATTTTTTTATGCAATTTATTTAAAAATATATTTGTAAATATTATTTAATTTTATTGTCATTCTAGTGAGATCACAATATTAATGTATTTAATTAATTTTCATCAAAATCGTTCATCAATTTAATTATTTGCTTATTTTGTGATCTAATTTTTATTTATTTAAAAGTTTTAAAATAAAAGAGGAATTTAGTTGCACGCAATTAGCGGTTTATTAAAAAAATATTCGAAGTGAAATTGTTTTGGATTTATTGAAAGTTGTGAAAGTAAAAATATTTAATCAACATTACTTTTCTAAGAAAAAAATTCGATTTTCAAAAAAAAAAATTATAAAATGTAAACAAATATTTCAAACTTAAAAAAACCGTTATTATCAAACTTTTATTTTGACAAAAGATTGTCTGAAATAAAATGGAAAATCACTTAAAGTTTACATTTTTAAGAAACAACGCAAATAAAACTAAAAAGTATTAAATTTAAAATTTCCGTTATTTGTGGAATTTTTAAATTTTCATACGTTTCTTTAAATGAAAATTTTTAAATAAATCAAAATCAATTTCACCTCGAATAAAACATTTAGTAGGGGTTCTCGATTTCCCGTTCCCGGACGATTTTCGGGAACGGGAACGGGAACGGGAATTCCCGGGAACTTATATTTCTAAATTTTTTTGTCATTAAAAATAATTGTATAAAGAATGTTTTACATTTTACTAATTAAGCATATTTAAAATACCTATTGGTATACATACAATTTTTTAAGGCAAACTTTAATTGCCTCATTCGTAATTTTATTCCAAATATTTTTTTCCTTTCCCCAAAAACATGTAATTTTTTTACTTGAGCAATTTTTTCCTCTAAACTATAAAATAAGAATTTGTACCATTTGTAATACCATGATGAGAAAACTTTTTTTATTTATCGAAAAAAAAAATTAAAATTAAAATTCTCATCACTGAAAATGAAATTGTGTGTTTTGTATAAGTTTAATTTTTTCTGGTTCCGAAAAGGCAATTGCATATATGAAGAGAACTGCTTTGAGAAAAATAAAATAGTTGGCTAATGATGGAAGAAAAAATTTAATTTATTGAATGTACAAAAACCTTTGAAAATTTTCCTAATTTTTGTCATTGAATGATGGAAAAAAGTGAAAAATTTCATAAGGTAAAATAAATAATTAAACAGGAAATTTTTGAAAAGAATTATGGAAAACGTGAAGAAAATTGATCCACAATATAAAAGTAAAAAAATTGTATTTGCTAAAGACTATAGTGATGAGTAAAATAAAACATAAACAGACAAAAAAATTAACGAAAAAAAAATTACTTTTTTATTTTTCAAAATTTTACAGCTTTTTCTTTTACATGTTGTTAAGAACTGCATAAGTTGTATAAGTTGCATTCAAAATCTTAATACGAAAGCAAAATAAATTTTTCATCAAAAATTCTAGTTTTTATGACTTACCCTCAAAAAAGTCTTCAAATTCACATCGATCATCCCAAACAAATTAAATTTCAAAACTGGAAACATTAAATTTTTGAGGAAAAATAAAATAAGCTTTTTGATTTCGACATCACTTTCAACCCAATTACATTCCATAAGAGCATCAGCATAATCTCCACTTGCTGTTTCAATTTTTTGAGAAATAAAGCTTGGTTCAAGAATTTGAATTAAAATTAGAGCGCTGAGAGTTATTAAAAATCCAGCTTGGGCATCATTGTTCTAAACAGAATCAATCGATTATGAAGGAATTGAACTTTCAATGCATAGAAAAGAAAATTTTATAAATGATAAAAAAAATTAGAAATTGTTTTCATTTAATGTTAAAAGAAGTCAAAATTTTACAAAAAGTAATATAATTTTGAAAAAAAAATTTTAAATGGAAAGTTTTTTTTTCTATTTGCTCAAATCCAAGAGAGGAACGTTCAACAAAAAATTTCATCTCGCATACAACCGTTTTTAAAAATTCATTAAACCAAAATTTTTCAAAAATTCTTTGAAGTTTTTTGAAATTTTTCGAACATTGAAAATTTTTGTTGAATGCTGATAATTAAAGACTCTTAAACAATGCATTGAGTAACATCAATAATGCACAACAATTTCAAACCTATGAATTTGACTAATAACAAAAAAATTAAACAATTAAGAAAATTTTTGTAAATTTTCTTCTCCATGCTTATTATTATATTTTTGTTTGATAGAAATTTTTTCAAAACTCACATTGATAGTAAAAACAGTTGTACACAAAAGATAAGCTGTAATAGTCATTTGGAATGAAATTGGATAACGAACAATTTTTGTAAATTTCCAAACCAATCTGAAATTCAAAAAAAAATATTGTAAAATAATTTTTGGGTCTTTTAATGTTTTACGGTTAAAAAATTTCGCTTTAGAAATTTTCAAAATCACTCAAGAATTTTTGAGAGAAAAATTGAAAAATTAAAGAAAATCTCAATAAAAGGACAACATATTATTTTACAGAAGTATTTTTCAAAAACTTCATCTCACCTTTGAATATTCCGGTGCATTTCTATACAATCATTTAATTTCTCTTTAGCATCAGCTCCATTTAAATCTAAATTTTTAAGTTCATTGACAAAATAATTTGAGTAGCAATTAATTGCATTTAAAGTATCAAAGAACATGTCTTCAAAAATTGTAGAAACAAATCCAATGTAATAAATTGTGATAGATTGATAAAACCATAAAATATAGAAAAATCCTGGCATTTCACGAACGATCTGTGGTTTCCACATGGGAATGATTAGAGTTTTTGATACAAAGGATCCAATAGCACCAAGAGTAAAGCAAACAAAATTCGCAATAGTTTTTCGTAATTTATTTTTTGTTAAAGTAACACAAAGTTCTTTTAAATTGTCAATTACTGAAGGTTTTGCTGCAAAAGTTAAAGAAATGTCGTTGAAAAGATCGTCAAATTTGCTCATTAAAATCCAAAATGAAACTGAAAAGCCATTAGCCATTATAAAGAGACAAACAAATGTGAAATATTTTGCATAATCATTAACACTTTCAATTTGCACAATTGACATTGCTGTTAAAATTAGAGCAAAAGGCTCACAAAAAAAGTAGACGAGAAATCCAAAAAAGTAGTGAAACTTTGAAATTTTCTTAGTTTCCCAGAATCCACAAAATTTAAGGAACCGGAGCACTGTTTTAAAAGGTTCAATTTTTTTCAACATGTTGAAAAATTTGATGTCAAATTTCAAATGATTTTGTTTTCTATTTCAATCAAATTTATAATAGAAATTTTTATTACGTAGTTAAAAACTTTTCTTTTAACTAATTAAATTTTTATTGACAGTAATTACCTAGGTGGATAAATTGTCATTTAATTTCTCTGAATTTTAAATATTTTTCCCATTTTTCGGACTTCAACCACTAGAAAATTATTTAAAAAAGCATTTTTTTGATTGTCAACCGGAATAAACTTTATCTGATGCGCGGACTAAAATAATTGAAAATTTTTTCCTGCCTTATATTGTTTTCTATCTGGGTAGATATTTATTGTTGAAAACTTTTCATTTGCAAAGAGATTAACTTTGATTTTTTTCATAATCCTTTCAAAAGTGACAAAGTTTTTAAAGTCATAAATTTCTTATTTCCGAAGTCAAAAATTAAAATTTTTTATTATTAATGTTGTGAAAAATAAAAGGATTTTTTATTCATTTTGTATGTTTAGTAAAAAAATTTTCTCTATAAAATTTATTTATTTTTTTCCAAATGATTCAAAACAGCATTAGCACGGTAGGCTGCATTCAGAATCTAAAAAAAATTCAAATTATTTTTCATTAAACATTTCATACTTTTTGACTTACTTTCAAAAAAGTCTTTAAATTTACACTAATCATTCCAAATAAATTAAATTTCAGAATCGGGAACATTAAATTTTTGAGGAAAAATAAAATAAGCTTTTTGATTTCAACATCACTTTTGAGCCAATTACATTCCATAAGAGCATCAGCATAATCTCCACTTGCTGTTTCAATTTGTTGTGAAATAGCACATATTTCGAGAATTTCAATCATTATAAAAATACTGATCATAATTAAAAATCCAGTTGGACCTGAATTTTTCTAAAGAAATTTTTCTGAATTAGTTTTTAAGTTACAAACATTTTTTTAAATACTCACATTGATAATGAAAATAGATGTACACAAAATATAAGCCGTTAAAGTTATTTGAAATGAAATTGGATAACGAACAATTTTTGTAAATTTCCAAACCAATCTAAAGTTTTAAAAAGCTGATTTTTTTTTTCAAATTCATGAATTTTTCTTCGTTTATATTCACCTTTGAATGTTCTGGTGCATTTTTATGCAATCTTTCAATATTTCTTTAGCATCAGCTCCATTTAAATCTAAATTTTTCAGTTCATTGACAAAATAATTTGAATAACAATTGATTACATTTAAAATGTCAAAAAACATATCATGGAGAAGTATTGCGACAATTCCAAGATAATAAATTACTATAGTTTGATAAAACCAAAAAATATAGAAGAATTTTGGGGTTTCAGAAACGATTTGAGAATTCCACATTGGAATTATCAATTTTCCTGTGATTAAAGATTCAATAGAGAAAATAGTAAAAAAACTCAAAACTGCAACAATTTTTTTAAACTTGGTTTTTGTTAAAGCCAAACAAAGTATTTTAAGATTCACCATTGCTAAAGGTTTTGCTGTGAAGGTTTCAGAAATATCGTTAAAAAGATCGTCAAATTTGTTCATTAAAATCCAAAATGAGGTCAAATAGCCAAAAATCATTATCATAATACAGGCAAATGTAATATATTTTGCATAATCACTGACACTTTTGATTTGCACAATTGACATTATTGTTAAAAATAACGCGAGTAGTTCAAAAATAAGAAAGGCAAGAAATCCAAATAAGTATTGAAGTTCTGAAATTTTCTTAGTTTCCCAAAATCCACAAAATTTAAGAAACCGGAGCACTGTTTTAAAAGGTTCAATTTCTTTCAACATGTTGAATATTTCAATGTCAAATTTCAACTGATTTTATTATTTTCTGTTATTTTTATATTAGAAATTTTTGCTACGTCGTTTAACACTTTTCTTTTAACTAATTAATTTTTCATCGGTAATAATTAGATAATTATTATTGGAAACTTTTCGTTTACAAAGAGCCCTCAATTTGATTTTTATATTTCTTTCAAAAATTGAGAAAGTTTCCGTTTTTAAATATTCATATTTAAATATCTTATTTTAGTTGGAAAAATTTTCTGGAATTTTGAACTTTTTAAACCTTAAAACATTTCCTTCAATATTTTCAGACTGAAATTTTAAAAATTAAATATTTTATAATAAAAAGAATAGAAGATAATTTAGCTCAAATAATTTTTCTTTATTAAACTTTTTCATTTCCTAATTCACCTCTCCTCGAGTCATACATAAATTTACACGCATTTTGACTTACGAAATTTTACAGAAGAAATAAAGTTATTAATTGCATGGTATTTAATGTACAAAGTTTTTATATTATTATTTTAAAAGTAATGGTGAAATAAACAAAAAGAAAGAACGAAATATTGACAACAAATAATAAATTTTTAATGTGAATTTAAATTAAAGCAAAAGTAGAATAACTAATACTTTCGTGCCTTTGGCTTGAAAGCGATAACTACTGAATGAAGCGGACTACTTATGATGTTCCTGATTTATTGCCTAAAATCCAATTCATTAGAACGTTGCTTGGCGATTGATTTTGATCTGAACCTGAATATTTTTTTAAAAAAAGAAAACGAGAAAGAAAAACACAAGAAGCGATAAAAAAAATGATTTTTCGCAACTAGCCTAGTTAAGCATTTTATTCTTACCAGAAGACACAATTCTGGCAGCTGCTTCAGATGGAATATTAGCAATATCCCGTTGGAATAATGACATATGTTCAGCAAATCTCTTTTCACGTTCATCAGCAATGTCCTTGTCTCTTAAATGTTTGATTGTATTTAATTCGGACAATTTCGCTTTAAGTTGCTCATCTTCAATTTTTGATGGTTGTTTTTCAGGCGTTGACTGATCACTTGATTCTGCTGTTTCAATATTAAACTTTTTCTTGAACTCTTCAATTTGTCTGATTGCATTAGAAAGACGTAATTGTAATGTGTCTCTTTCTTCTAGCAATCTCACAAGTTCCATTGTGATTTCTTCAAGTCTCATGTCACGCTGATGTAGCATATAAAGAGCAAGATCGAGTTCACTTCTTGGAACTTTGTCTGTATCAACTGAAGGAATTGGCGAAACGCTCATAGAGGATGACATTTGATGATAAGGATCTACTCTAGCAGAAAGTGAAGCATATTCAGCTGATCTTATAGCTAATTGCTCTTTAAGTGAAACAATTTCAACTTCTTGACTTTCCATAATTGATTTCATTTTTAAGATTGTGTCATTGTTTTCAGTTGATTTGTCTTCATTAACATTTTCTTGTGATTGTTGTTGCAAACTTGCTCTTAAATTAGCTTCAATTTCAGCAAATTCACTTTCTCTCATTTCTAAATGTTGCTTCCAACTATTTGCAACTTCATTACCACGCTGTTCAACCATTTGACTCCATTGAGCATTAAGAATATCTATTTGTGATTGCATTTTTCTTTCTAAATCTTCCTTTTCGCTTTTTAATTTTTCAATTTCATCAGAATAGTCAGCTGACTGTTGCACTTGTGGTTGTGATTGAATATTTTCAATGGTAGTTTTAAGCATTTGAATTTCCATATTTTTAGCATCGAGTTCTAGGACGGTATTTTTCATGCGATCTTCAAATTCAAGACTTGCTAAAACTTGATCATTCAAAACTTGTAGTTCATGCTCCATTAGGGATTTTTCTTTCAAAAGTTCATCATTAATTTTTTCAAGTTGCGTTAATTTAGCATTGAGATCACTGTTACTTGATGGAAGTGAAACTGCAACATCATTTACTTTAGCTTGAAGTGATAAAATTTCATTTTCTTTAGAATTCAATTCACTTTTAATTTGTGAAATATCCTTCATTAACTCTTGATTCTTTTCTGTTAAAATACTAACTTCAGCTGTTTTATATTCCATTTCTCCATGCAATGATTGAAGTCTCAATTCGAAATCTTGAATTTGCTGCTGATATTGTTGCTCAATCGATTGATTATAAAGTTGCCTTTCATGCGACAGTTCATCTTTGTTGACTTCCAATTTTTGTAAACGATCATTTAATGCTTGATTCTCATCTGTTTTCTGTTGTACTTGTGATCGTAAATCATCAAGAAATCCACGAATATTTACAGAATCTTGAGAAAGCTGGTCAATTTTTGAAACCAGTTCTTGAATTTCATGATTCTTTGAAGTTATTTGATGATTGAGTGCCTCACATTGAGCATGACTGAATGAGAGTTGTTGTGACAATCTTTGAATTTCATCATCTTTTGATGCTTCATTAAATGACTGTTCGCTATTGATTTTAGATAATTTTTCTTCAAGGATTTTGTTATTACTCTTCTCTTCGTCCAATAATGCTTGTAGTTCTTCATTATCAACTGCTAAATCTTTTAATTGATCAGACAGTTCTTTTATCTTTTTATTCAATTCATCATTATTAACAGCAGTTGCAGATGACACATTATGAACTGTTTCTTTCTTTTCTTCAGAACCCCATTCTTCAAGATTTTGAAGCTTTTGATTTAAATCTTTGATTTTCAACTGATACATATCAATTTGACTGTCTTGTCTTTCTTTCATTTCAATCATACGGTCATTGGCATTTGACAAAACTTCGATTTTCTTATTCAACGCTTCTCTTTCATGCTGCTCTTTTTCACGCTCACTATTAATTTCTTTCAAGCGATTTTCAAGTTTTTGAATTTGCGATTTAAGTTCTTCTTGAATGACCAAATCCATTTCATTATCAAATGATGACGATCTTCTCTTATTAGCTTCCATATCTTTAATTTTCTGTTGATATTCTTTAAGCTTCTTCATCATTTTCTTGGAGTTTTCACGTAAATTAAGGAGCTCTTCATTAAGTGCATTCTTTTCTTTTTCTAATCGTTCAACTATATCGCGTTGCTCTTGCAATCTTACTTCTAAATCAGAGCGTGGAGATAAAAGACTAGTTTGTTGTGGTGGTACAAATTCTTGAATAGCAGAAGCATTTTCACTTCCCCATCCTCCCCAAGTATCTTCAATTTCTAATGCATCAACAGGAGAATCAAAGAACGATGCAGTACTAGCAAGTTGTTGTGTCTGAACTTTTGGAGTTTCGACAACTTCAATAACTGGCTGTAGACTTTGCTGCATTGAATTAAGTTGAGCTTCTAATTGTGAAATTCGAGCTTGATATTCACTAAATAAGTCAAAATCTGTTTGTGTTTCAACTGTCTGTGAATTATCATAACACAAATATGCTTTTTTAGCAACACACTCTGGCTCAACTTGAGGAACAACTTCTTGTTGTTGTTTTTGATTAGCTTCTAATTCAACTATTCTCTGTCTTTGCGTCTCAAGTTCCATATATTGTTCCATTATTCTCTGTTCCATCGATTGTAATTGATTTTGAAGTTGTAAAATTGTATTGAAATTTTCTTGATGTTCAATCAACCATCGTTCATCTGTTTGAACTTCTGTAGAACTATTCTTTTGCTCATTATATACGTAAGCTTTTTTAGGCATAATTACATCTTCAACAACTGGTTGAGGCGTTGATGGCGCGAGATTAAATGGATCATCGAAAAGACTTGATGTTGATGGTTGTGGATCATTGAAGAACATTGATGTTGAAAAAGGTTGTGGAGTAATAACAGCAGTTGGTTGTTGTGTCATTCGTGATACAGGTTGTGATTCATATTTTTGTAAAATTGATTGAAGATTTTCAATTGCACGATTCTTTTCAATCAGTTCATTTTGAAGTGAATGCAATTCTGGATGCAATTTGTCGTCATCAGTCGATTGTGTTGATTGATTATGATGATCACGTAAAGCACACATTTCATTTTTAATTTCATTAATTTCTCTATCTTTCATTTCAATGTCATTTTTTTGTCTTTCTGTAACTGCTTCAAGGTCAACGTTTGTTCTTATTAAATTATCCATCATTGATTGCATTTCGTTAGCTTTTTCTTGCAATTTTCTATTTTCATTCATTAGTTCTTGAATTTTACCTGATTGCATATCGAGTTCCATATTTGTCATCATTTGTGATTCACGAAGTTTTTCCATTTCATCATTGGCTTGTTTTAGTCGATCTTGTAACGATTTTAATTCATTATGATCAACACTAGTTGATGCTTGTTGTGGTGGTGCTTGAAGTGATGAAAATGGATCGTTGACAGCTTGCACTGGCGCTTCAAACATTGTTGCCATTTGCAATTGCATTGCTTTCTGCTGAATAACACTTTCTTTTTCAATCAATAATTCCTTTAATTTTACATTTTCATTTTGCAGCATAACTTGATCATCTGTTTGATTTTGACTAACTTGTGAGCGCATAGCTTCAAGATCAGCAATTTGTTGTCTCAAAATTAGCACTTCAGCATCGTGATTTGATATAAGCGATTCATTTTGTGAACGAAGATTTTCTAATTCTGTCTCATTTTGCATTAATTGCATACGAAGTTGCTCGATTTCAAGCTGATCTTGAGTATAATTCTCATTTTGTAAATTCAACCATGACAATTCTCTCTCAAGATCGCTTCTAGCTTGTTCAAGTGAATGCACATTGTCACGCAATCTAATGATTTCATCTTGATAGTCAACAATCTGGTCATTTGCTTTCTCTAAAGATTCTTGAATTGATTTCTTCTCACTTTCAACTTTTTGCAATTGTGAACTAAATTGTCCTTCCATTTCATCAATTTCTGCATGTTTAGTTGCAAGTGCTTGCTCATATGATGTTTGATGTTTTTTGATGTCTGCTTGCAAGTTTTGAATTTGCTGCTGCAATTGACTGTTGTCATTTTCATAATTTGATAATTGTAAGCTACTTCTTTCCATCTCAGCTGATAATTGAACCTGAATTGTACTCATTTTCTGTAAAAATTCATTTCGCTCCTCATTTAATGCTTTGATAGTTTCATTTAATTGTAGATTTTCAGCTTCAGTTTCACGTAATTTTCGACCAATCAGTTCATCCTGTTTAATTAAATAATTAACATGGCGCGTGTACATTTCATCATTGCATGCATGTTCATTTACCTTTTCCTCAAGTTCTTTATCAAGTGAAAGTTTCTCACGAATTAGAGAATTTTTTTCAGCATCAAGTGATGCCACTGCTTCTTCAAGACGTGCAACTTTCTCACGTAACTCAATGTTGGTCATTTCGAATGTTTCAAGTTGACCCTCAAGTGATACTTTGCGTTGTTTCTCTTCGATGAGTAATCTATTTGTTGAATCAAGTTCTTCAATTTTTTGCCTCAATAAACCTATGTCGTTATCATATGCCACTTTTGTTTCACTCAGTATTTTCTCATTCATCTCATCGAGTTCTTTAATTTGCTTTTTCAAACTCTCGACTTCTTCTGAATTGTTTGTTGGTGGTGGTGTCGATTTCAAAATTTCAATTTCTGCTTGCAAACTTTCAACCTCCTTTTTCTTATCTGCCAATTTATGTTTTAATTGAACTGCTGCTGCTTTTAACTTTTCCATCTAATTTAAGAAAATTAAATTATTCAAATATTCAAATTCAAAAAATAAATCATTTTTACCTTCTTTTTCTCTTCTGCCTTGTCACCGCTATCTAATAATTTATTTGCAAGTTCTTCCTTTTCTTGCTTAATTGATGACATTTCGTGTGCATATCTATCTAAATTTTCTTTCAAAATGTCTCTTTCATTCTCTAGTTTCTGAATTTGCAATTGAAGGTTGAAAGTACTCTCTTCCATTTGATCACATTTGTCAGTCAACTGTTGTAATTGATTTTGCAAATTGTCAATTTCTTTGGATTTGTCATTTACTATTGATTCATATTCATCAATTTTCCATCTTAAATCTTCAATTTCATCATTAACAGAAGACTTTTGAATGCTCTCATTTAATTTACTATTTTCGACTTTGATTAGATTGAGTTGTTCCTCATATTGCACAACTTTTGCTTTAAGTTCATTGACAACTGATGAATCAATTGTGTCTACAGATGAACTTGCAGATAATTTTTCCTCAAGCTCTGTACACTGTGCTTGCTTTTTCTTCAAATTTGCAGCATATTTCTTAAGTTTATCATGTTGCTCTTTATTTTTAGTATCCAATGCTTTTATTTCAGCTTCCAATTGTTTTATTTTCTCATCAGATTTGTTATCATGCGCAACTGGTGATGCAATTGTTTTTTGTTGCAGCAATTCTATTTCATGAACTTTATTCATTAATTGAGTTCTAAGGTCATCAATCGTCTTATCAGCAGTTGTAAGTTTGTCATGTGTCTTTCGAATTTCCTCACGATTGCTATCGACAATTTCTTGTAAATATTGCATTTCATCTTCTTTCTCTATCACTTTATTTGCATTCTCTTCCATTGATTTATACAGTTCAATTATTTGTGTATTAAGAGTGTCAATTGTTTCTTGTTTATGCAATAAAGCTTCTTTTTGTGTTTCAATCTCTCGATTACTTTCATTCCACAAATCCTTTAGTTTTTTAATTTCAACCTTTAGGTCTTCAACTTGTGATTCTTGATTTACTGCATTCGCTTTCTTAAGTGCCTCTAACTCTTGTGTCAACTGTTTCACTTGATTTTCATAATCAACAATTTCTTTAAGCTTTTGATTAATATCTAACTCATGTTCTTGATAGGCATCAATAAGTAATTGCTTCTGTTCAGCAACAAGTGTCTTAAGAATTTCAACTTCATTAGTAGATGTTTTTAATCGCATATCAAATTCATGTTGTAATTGATCAAGCTCAGTTGATTTCTCATTTAATCTCTGGTTGTTTACTTTTACATCAGCACAAAGTTGATCAAATTCTGTTCTCAAATCACTAACAAGACGCATTTGATTTTGCACCTCTGACTCATATCTATCACGTTCATTAGTGAGCACATCAATGGTGTCTTGAAGAGTCGTAATTAAATGATCTTTCTTGCTTGATTGCTCGACTGAATTTTCTAATTCAGATTTTAATTGCTCAAGTTCAAGATTTATTTGAGCTTCATTCGATTGAGTGATTTCATTAAGTTTCAATTGCAATGACTCACATTCATCATTCTTGATTGATAGTTTTTCTTTTAAATCACCTAATTGTATTTGAAGATTTTGAATTTCTTCTTTATTTTTATCACTCGATACGTTATTAAGTAGAATTTTCACCTTTTCTAAATCTTCACGCAATTGCTTGCATTCATCGAGATTTTTATAAAATTCAATCAATAAATTTGTCATCATAGCATGAACATTCTTGGCATTATCAGACAACTTTTTGGAAATTTTCAATTTTTTGATTTTTGTCCTTATTTTTATTAAGATTTTGAATTTCTGAATCAAGTTGTTTGAGAAGTTTTTCGCATGCTTCACGATCGATGGAAGTTGTTAGTTCTTTTGGTGAACTTGACGACTGATCAGACTCGCTACTTTCAGTTGATTTCAATGGTGAACTGTGAGGTGAAGATGAACCTAATTCATTTTTAACAAGCTTATTAATTTCTTCTTGCAATTTAGTACGGTGTTCTGATAACTCAGCCAATTTTTGAGATAGCTCGCTCTTTTCAGTGTTTAAATTCAACACAGTTGCTTCAAAATCTTCCTTTTCTGTCATCAAAATTGCGAGTTTCTTCTCAAGTTCAGATTTTTCTTCTTGAAGTTTTTCATAATTTCCTGTTAGCACATGATTTTCAACAGTCAAAGCATCAAGTTTTTCTAAAACTTCACGACGTTCAATAGTAAAAAGTTCAATCTTTTCCATCAGTTCTGAGCTTTCCATTCGTAAGCTTCTAAGACTTTCATTTAACTCTTGACTAATTTCAATAGGAACTTCTTCTTCTTTAATTTCAACACCTTTTTGGTATTCTTCAATTTCAAGTTTCTCTTGAGCAGTTAAATTGGCAACCATTTCAATGCTTTCAGCTGAGCTTCCTTTGCTTATTTTTTCAAGTTTATCAAGCAATTCCATATTTTCATTCAAATATTGATTCATTTGGGCACTAAGTGCTTCTTTTTCTTCACTGATTTGGTGAATCTTGTGTTCTTGTTCATTATTCAATGACTCAAGTTCGCTTATACGCGCCTCTAATTCAGTAACACGTGACAAATCGTCCTTGACTTTTTGAAGCTCTTCATTCATTTCAGCCTTTTGCTCTTCAAGAAGTTGTATAGCTGAATTTTGATTTTGGCATGTTGTTTCTAGCACCTTTTTAAAAAATAGTAAAAGATTAATAAATGACAATTTTTTTGCACAAATGATTGAGTTATTAAAATGAAGAAAAAATAATATGAAAATTTTTGCGAAATATTTATTGTTTCTGTGACAATGCATGAAGACTTTTTGAAAATATTTCATTATGAAAAGGAAACTTTTTGGTGAAATTTTAATAATGATAAAATGACTTTAAAATAAAAAAAGATTTCAGTCTACCTTCAATTTATGTTCTAAATCAGATTGGTTTTCATTCCCGACTAGTTGAAGTTGGTAACTGCCTTTCTCTTCTTCTAATTCTGCAATTTTCTGATTCAAAATTTGAATTTCTTCGTTGAGACGAGAAATTTCTTGACTTCCATCAGATGATTTCTGAAGAGTGTCAATTTGTTTTTGCATCTGCTTCATCTTTAATTTTGTCTTGATCATACTCTTATTAGAATCATCAAGTTGTTGTTTTAATTTAGCAATTTCAGCTTGTGTCTCTTCATCAGTACTCGAATCTGCAGTGAACAAAGGTTTCTGACATAATGCATTATATTTATCTTGAAGCACAGAAATATTTGCATTGACAACGTTCACTTCAACAGTCTTTTCTTGTAAACTCTCTTGAAGTTTTTCAATTTCTTCATCGCGACTTTTAAGCAATTCTTCAAGTTCTTTTATCTTCTGTGTCAAATCAATTTGGCCTTCAGCTGATTTTGCTTCACCAACTTCATCCTCTGTGATAAATTCATATCGTTGACTTTCTAATGTTGAAATGCGTTTTTGAAGACTTTCATTCAGTTTATTTAATTCACTTATTTTTGTACTGTAGTCCTGCACCTCTTCCAATTTTGTTTTAATATCGGAATTTTCAATTGTTAATTCATATCGTGATTTTTCAAGAATTTCATTCTTCTCGTTTAGATTCGTAATTTCGGCAGTTTTTTCATCTAATAACTTTTGCAGTCTATCCTTATCTTTTCTATAGGCCAGCTCGGTTTCAATAAAAGTCTCTTGCATTTTAAACATTTCCTGTTTCGTATCTTCTAAACTATCAACCACATTCTTTTTCTTTTTCGAAAGATTTTCAGTAAGAAGTGCTACAGCTTTCGTTCTTGCTTCAATAACACTATCCTTTTCTTTAATCGTCTCTTCTAAATCAATAATTTTCCTTTCCAATTGCTGTAAAGCTTCTGTTTCACTTAAATTTTCTTTATCACTCAAAGTTGATTCCAACTCGCGAATTCGTTTTTCAAGGAACTTGATTCGTTCGTTCTCAAAATTTAATGGTTGTGATGTGTTATGAGAGACATCTGATACTGAACGATTTTGAGAATGAAGCAGCATTGAAGGAATCGGACTCGATAAATCACCCATGCTTCGTCCCAACTCAACACTCTTTTCTAATGACATTTGCGATGTCTCAAAACGTGATTTAAGTTGAGTTACCATTTGCTCTATTTCTTTTGACTTGTTTTCGCGCTCAGCCATTTTCATACGATTCAACTCCATTTGTTTACGAAGTAGTGTAATTTTTTCACTTCCTGGTGTCTCAGAACGTGTAGTTCTCGATGATGAAGATGTACTTGGAATGTTTGATGATGATGCAGCTGCTATTTCATTTTCTTCCTCTTCATAATGGGTTATACTGTAATCTTCACTAACTTCTGAACTAGCTCTATGCATTTTTGACTTTGTAGCCTTTGATTTGAGATTTGATAAGCGCTGAGCAATATTCTTGACTTTCTCCTGAGCAGAAGCTGTATTTTTTCCATGTTCCGATTGCCTCACAAGCTCTTTCAATGCTGAAATTTTAGCCTTAAAAAAATTTATTTGATAATTAGGTCAAGTTTCACTTTCATTTGAGATATTTTTATACTCTACTGACCTGCTGCTGACTTAGATTCTCTGTTAATGCTGAGAAATTCGGTGTAGATTTGTCGTCAGACATTATTATTTATTTGATATTCTCTGCAGTTCAGGAATATTCATTTATTTAAATAAAAATAAAGAAAAACTTTACGGCAACACTGTAAACTATGGAATGAGAGTAATGGAAATAAGAAGAAGAATGAAAACATTAAGTGCCAACAACACAACAATTTTTATTTTTAATTTAAGCACAATAATCGATAATTCACAATGATAACTTCATACTACAATGATTACACTAATTGTTATCAATCGATTTACACTATTTTTAAGGCTAAATACCTTTTTCATAAGTTGCTATTTAAATTATTTTAATATCTCTGCTAATTTTATACACGATCACGTCAATGTTTTGAAACTCAATTTTTTAAAAGGGAAAATAATTTTTGAAAAATTAAAACCGTTGAGATTTTTCGAGTCAAAAAAATATTTTTGGTCAGAATTTCTCATTATGACGTAAGAAAAATTGAATCATTTGACTGAAAGGTTGAAAGAACTTTTAAAATAAAATTACGAATTTATACTTTACTTAAACTGATTGAATTTATCTCAATAAAATTTATTTCAGAATTATAATTTTTTTTTACGAATATATGTCTATGTCAATAATTGACATTTAATTAATCATTTTAAACAATTAAATTTATCATTTTATACTCATGCATTAATTTTATGTCAGATAAAATTTCTTATTTCAAGAAAAAGACATCAGGATAGAGTACAATAACTAATAG
Source organism: Polypedilum vanderplanki (assembly GCA_018290095.1). Lineage (NCBI taxonomy): Eukaryota > Metazoa > Arthropoda > Insecta > Diptera > Chironomidae > Polypedilum > Polypedilum vanderplanki. Next base: position 23,339,390 of record CM031379.1, on the reverse strand, counting down.
AAGAAAAAGAGAATTGTGTATGTGTGTACGAATAAATAAGCACAATTGCATTAGAGTTTCTGTATATTTCATTGATTAGTCTTTAGCTAATGTAATTGTGAGTTCTGGCTTATCATTCAATAATTTCTCGGTAGCTAGCTTCTTTTCAGCTGCAACATCATCATTTATGTTATAGCTCTCATCTTCATGTTTGCGTTTTAATGATTTATTACTGGTCGTCATTATACTTGTTTTGTTCGATTTTTGATCTGAACTGTCCTTTGTAGGTATTCCAATTATCTCTTCAATATCGCCTATTTCAGAGTCATTCTTTAATGAACAAAAATATTGATAAGTAAAAAATATTTTTTTTTTGAACAAAGAACATTCTTACTTTTTCCTCAATGTCAGAATCATTTGGACTACCATTTTCACTTCCATTTTCTTCATGTTTTCTTTTCTCTTGACGTTCTGTACTCGATCGAGTTCTAGCTTTTTTCCATGAATAATAGAACTTTACTAAACTGGCAATTGATTTATCAGGCAACTATGAATGGCACAAGTTAGCTTTTATTTTACATTATAAATAAGTGTTGAACTTACCATTTGTCGTATACGATGAAAGCATTTTCCATGAAATTGATAGGCCTGTTCAAATAAAATTTTATCTTCTTTTGTCCATTCATCGGGAAATGGAGTGAAATTTTGCAAGTCCATTACAGCTTTTTGAAGATCATGCTTATGCCAAAAAAGCATTCCTGAAAATAAATAATAAATTAATATCATTCACATTATCATTTTTTAGTAAATTATCTAAATTAAATTACCTAAAGCTTGTTCTGCATTATATCCATATTTTTGTTGAGCTAGCACAATATACTCATCTAATCGCTCTTCACTAATATCTTTAACAGGCGACCAAACCAGCAGTGCCTTATCGTTGTAATTTTCAAGCTTTAGATGTGGATTCATTTCTGGTACAACAACTTGATAATCCTTTCCAACTCTAATTTTTTCTATCATTTCGAAAAATGAACATATTTTTTTTATGGAATAAAAGAAAGACAGAAAAGAAAATTATATACGTGACCTCGAATATGTATAAGAGAGTGATTTGAGTTGGAGGAGAAAAAAAATTTGTTTAAAAATTTAAAATGCTCATGATAAAAGATAAAATACTTTTAAAATATTCTAATAAGTTCAATGCAATTTAGATAATTAACTCAATCAAAGTTTTTAATTTAAAAATGCAAAATGAGTATTTCATTTAAAATCTGATTGTTTGTTGAAGAGTAAAATTTTAAAAATCAATAAATTAACAGATTTATTGCTGGATCTCAATTAAACATTTCTAAATGTTTAATTAATAATTGAATTAGATTTTAATTTAAAAACGTGTTTATTTTATACCTTCAAATTCACTCTTCGGCTTATTCGGTTTATTCATATTTTTTCTCGATTCTGTAACACGGAGAAAGAAAGAAAAGAGTTAGAATTTTAAGGAAGATAGTCATTGGAGTGTTATAATGTCATAGAAGTTACTCACGAAAGTCATCGTCAGATGTATCAGGAGTCAAATCACTCGTCTGATGTTTTGCTGAAGATGTAGATAACGGTGATGTTGTTCTCTCAGATTTCGTTCCATTCGATTTAATGGCTTCTTTGCCTTCGGAGCTCATTGTCATTTTATTTATGTACTCCTTGCCTCTTTATTGATAATGCTTGCAATTAAATTATTTTATTTATATCGGATTGAAAATTAAATTAATAAAGACTTGAATCTCGCAACAGAAACTTCTGTTCTTAATGATGACGCACAGGACACTTTAGTTTGACCGTACTTTTACGAATAATCGAACGTTAAATGTTGAATTTTTTGTGACCGTTAGAATAAGTTTAACTGAGACTTTTTCAATGTTTATGAGAGAGATTTATTCTTTTCAAAAGCATTAATTAATACCATACAATTTTAAATTCTTTACAAAATTCCCAATTTTTTCTCCATTACAGCATGTGGTTGAACCATCTTTTCAGAGAACTCTGATGATCCGTAAATATCAAATGGAGTGATCATTTCATCATTACCCAATAAAACATCTCGCGATAAGTTGCTTGAAGGAAGAAAAGGCAAACGACCGACTTTACTTGCAGCATTAATTTCCATCATATACTTCAATTGAGCACCGATTCCATGAACATTTCGAATTATTTGGCTATTTAAGCTCAATTGTTGAGCAGGATACTAAAAAAGATTATTTTAAATATGAATAAATGATTGAAAACAAGTAAAATAAAAGGAATCTACTTTAAGTTCAGATGCTTGAAGCGGATGAGAAATGTTCAATTGTGCCATAACGTCTTTATCATTTGGTCCCATACTTCCATTTGGGATTTCCAATTTTTCTGGCATTTCAGGAACAGCTTTAAGTGAATAGTTATCCTATAATTAAGTGATATTTTGTTTTTAGTAACCTCGAGACAAAATGACAAGGCAAAAATTTCAATATTTCAATTATATCTTTTATTTACTCACCATTTTATCTCTATTTGATGTTTATCTGATGAAATTAATATTTATTCAATTAGGTATCACAACTTTGCAATCAAATGTAATGAAATAACGCGAGAAATATTCAAATTATTTCTTTGTGAAATTTTTATTTACGAAATTAAATTTCGACTCTTAATCCGACAAAATCGGATTACAAAAAAAACTTACCGGGTTTATAAACAAAGTGAAAATTAGAAAACAAATATAAAATGTCGACAAAAAGAAAGCCAGAAAATCAAGTTCCAGCAGAAGAGAGTGATTTACTATTGATACGACCGCTTGGTGCTGGTCAAGAAGTTGGACGATCATGTATTATGCTGGAATTTAAAGGGAAAAAAATCATGCTCGATTGTGGTAAGAAAAAATCAACTTCATTTTAGTGTTTATTTTAATTCATGATTATTCTTAATAGGAATTCATCCTGGCTTAGCTGGAATGGACGCTTTGCCTTTTGTTGATCTTATTGAGCCAGATGAAATTGATTTACTTTTCATTTCACAGTAAGTTTCTCAATTATAAACAAATTTATAAAATTTGCTTCAATTTCTCAATTATCTGACTTGATTTAATTATTTTTAGTTTCCATTTGGATCATTGCGGTGCTTTGCCTTGGTTCTTGCAAAAAACAAGTTTTAAAGGTCGCTGTTTTATGACACATGCAACTAAAGCAATTTATCGATGGATGCTTTCTGATTATATCAAAGTTAGCAATATTGCAACAGAGCAAATGCTCTACACAGAAGCTGATTTAGAAGCGAGCATGGAAAAGATAGAAACAATCAATTTTCATGAAGAACGTGATGTTATGGGTGTAAGATTTTGGGCATATAATGCTGGTCATGTTTTAGGAGCTGCTATGTTCATGATTGAAATTGCTGGTGTTAAAATTCTCTACACAGGTGATTTTTCACGTCAAGAAGATCGTCATTTAATGGCTGCCGAAATACCAACAATGAAGCCTGATGTGCTCATTACTGAATCAACTTACGGCACACACATTCATGAAAAGAGAGAAGATCGTGAAGGTCGATTTACTTCACTTGTACAAAAAATTGTTACACAAGGCGGTCGATGCCTCATTCCAGTTTTCGCTTTAGGACGTGCTCAAGAATTGCTTCTTATTCTTGATGAATTTTGGAGTCAAAATCCAGATTTGCAAGAAATTCCAATTTACTATGCCTCATCGTTGGCTAAAAAATGTATGGCAGTTTATCAAACATACATTTTTGGTATGAACGACAAGATTCGTCGTCAGATTGCAGTTAACAATCCATTTGTATTCAAACACATCTCAAATTTGAAAGGAATTGATCATTTCGATGATATTGGACCATCAGTTGTTATGGCATCTCCTGGTATGATGCAATCTGGACTATCACGTGAACTTTTTGAATCTTGGTGCAGTGATCCTAAAAATGGTGTCATTATTGCTGGTTATTGTGTTGAAGGTACTTTAGCTAAAACTATTCTCTCTGAACCAGAAGAAATTACAACAATGAATGGTCAAAAGTTGCCACTTAATATGTCAGTCGATTACATTTCTTTCTCTGCTCACACTGACTATCAACAAACATCTGAATTTATTCGTTTGTTGAAACCACAACATGTTGTACTTGTTCATGGTGAACAAAATGAAATGAATCGTTTAAAATCAGCATTGCAACGTGAATATGAAAATCAACCGAATGCAAATATAACTTTCTATAATCCAAGAAACACTCATGCTGTTGAATTATATTTCAAGGGAGAAAAGACTGCAAAAGTTATGGGAAAGTTGGCTGTTAAAAAAGTTGAAAATGGCGATAGTGTATCAGGAATTTTAGTAAAACGTGATTTTAAGTATCACATTCTCGATGCATCTGATATCAACAAGTATACCGACATGAGCATCAGCACAGTCACACAAAGACAATCAATGGCATTTAATGGATCGCCAGCCAGCTTGAAGCTTTTGCTTGATCGAGTAGGTGGTGCAGGCACAGTTGAAGTGCTTGATACTGATAAGAAATTTAAAGTGTTTGATGCTGTCGAAGTAACTTTTGATGGTAAAATTGTGATTATGGAATGGGTAGCAAATCCAGTCAACGATATGTTTGCATATACAATTCTTGCTAGTCTCATTCAAACAGATCTATGTGGAAGCTCAATTAAAAGTGCCACAACATCAACAAAAAGTGATCAAGCTCATCTCAAAGAATGCATCATTGAAACACTTCAAGAAATGTTTGGAGAAAATGCTGTACCAAAAATGTTCAAAGGCAATTCATTAAAAGTGACTGTTAATAAAAAGATTGTTGAAATTGATTTGAGCACATTAGAAGTAACATGTGCAGAAGATGAAATTCTTAGAGATACTATATACACTGCTATCAATAAGCTCAATCAAGTACTCGTTCAAACGAAATAAATGGATTTTTTTAATTGTCTCAAAAATTTAAGTTCATATTGAAAAATAAATATTTCAAAAAAGCTTTCAAAATATATTTTACTCATTTAAATTTATTTCGGAATCTTCCAGCAGCTCTCACATCTCAGTTTCTTTTCAGATCTCATCGAGTAAGGTTCAAAAGAAGAAAAAAATAAAAGCGATGTTTCGAAGGTAAGTCATAAACAGGTGTTTTATATTTGCTTTAATTTTAAAAATGTGCCTTGTCTAAGTAATTGATCAATTTTATATTATGAGCACATTCTTTACTTTCTGTATGTTGAAAGTAATAATGGCGCTTAGTTTTAAGTTTAGCTTCAAAACGGAATATTAAAAAGTTATGACTCAGATATTTTTTTGAGACTATTTGAAGACACATTGTCACATAACTTCCAATCAATATTAGTCAGATGACAACCAAATGTTTTATTATCAAACTATTTTTATATTATTTCATACAGGATCGTTTTATTACTCATAATAATAATTGTGAGTTCATCAAGTGCAAATTCAGGACCATTTATGAATAGAGAAACATCACCTAATATCACATGTGTGTTTGACAATGAAAATGGAGTTTATACCGCAAAATTGAATAATCAAAAGTATAAAATTAATGACAAGATTAAAATTTATGGAAAGCATATTATGAGCAAAGGAAATCCTAATGTACTCGTTCTTGATGCATCATATCAAAACAACAGCTTAGAAGCTATTCCATCAACGATTTTGAGAATTTTTCCTAACTTAACCAAAGTATTTTTAGAGGATGTTGGTCTTCTCAGTCTTACTACTGACTCATTCAAATATTGCAAAAATATCGAACATATTAAATTTGCACAAGATAAAATTAAAGTTGGTCCTGGAATCTTTAGACAATGTCCTAATTTGAAAATTCTTGAATTTAATAATAACGACTTGAGTGATATCGATACAGATGCCTTTTTGGGTTTAGAAAATTTAAAAATTTTAGTCCTCAACAATGTAAACATAAATTCAGTTTTTTTACTTGGTCAATTACTCAAACCATTGAAAAGAATCGAAGAAATTCACATTACAAATAATAATCTCAAATTTTATCCTATTGTTGCACTTGAAAATATGGCTTTATTGCAAAAAATTAACATGAGTTACAACTTAATTGAAACTTTATCAAGTGATTATATAAAACACAAGCATCAACTTGAAGTACTTGATTTAAGTTACAATAAAATTAACTCAATTGAGAGAAATATTCTTGAAAATTGGCAAAACCTTGCATCATTGAATCTTACAGATAATGAATGTATTGATGAAAATTTCAATCGAATTGGATCTGAAGAAAACCCTATGATAAAAGTTGTCGGTGAACTTGAAAATTGTTTCAATGATAAACAGACATCACAGAAAACTGAGTCAGAAGATGAGTCAGGCAGTAAAGAAAAGAAGAAAAACAAACTAGCTGTGCCTGCAAATAAACTTAGTGAGAGCGAAATTGTGAAAAAATTAATCGATAGTGAACGAAAAGCATCTGACGTGTCAGCAAATAATAATGATGGAATTACTGGTTCACCTTTTGATTTTATTAATTCAACTGCAATTGAGGAGGCAAGTAGCACAAAAGCACAAAAAGCAAGCGACGAAAGTGGTAGTGATGAAGATGAAGAGACAACGACAACAGTAGCCACTACAACTGAAGCATCAACAACTGTTGAAGGCAAAAAGAAGAAGAAAAAGAACAAAAAGAAAAAGGGCAAAACAGAAGCAGCTGCAATTGAAGTAACAACTCAAATATCTGAAATAATAACAACAGCAGCAGTGACTATCGAACCAAAAGAAACTTTTGCAGAAGTTTTGAAGAAAAACTTAACTGAAAATGAAAGCAAAGAAGAAGTTGAAGCTCAAAAGAAAGCAATCAATGTTGAAATTGAATCAGTCGTTAAAACTACAGATAATATAACTGTAAAAGTCCAAGAACAATCAAAAGAAAAAGATTCGTTCCTTCATGATTATGAACAAGCTACAGGACGTGTCTACTTAAATGCAGATAATGAATATCATTGTGTTATTGAAAATGCAACATCAGAACTTAAGAAAATTAATGTTGTTCATCTTGATAATTATACAAATGAAAATGTAGTTGCTGTATTCTTTAGAAATTCAAAACTCAATCATGTTCCAAATGTTCTTCTCAAAACTTTCCCAAATCTCGTTCAACTTTCAATTGAGAAAACAAAAATCAATGCCATGACTCATGATTTCTTTAAGGAATGTGGAAATGTAAAAAAAATTGATATGAAGAACAACAATGTTCGTTATATTGAAAGAAATGCATTGAAGCCATGCTTTAGTTTAGATATTATTGATTTAAGCGACAATCCACTTGAGACAATTGAAGCTGGAATTTTTGAATGCAATCCAAAGCTCACAGTTGTTTTTGGTAAATTAAAAATTTCACCAGCACATATTGGTAAATTTGTACCAGAAAAAGTAAATGAGGATAAAATTATTGATGCAATTAAAAAAGGAGAAAATTTAAGTGCAGTAATTGAAGCAGAAAATAAAACATCAGAAGCTCCTAAAAATATTGAAAATAATTCAAAAGCCCTAGTTGAAAGTGAAAATGTTTCACAAACTCAAAATGCTACAAAACCTGAAGAAAAAAGTCAACCAACATTTGTAAAAGACAATAAAACAAATGATGAAGATGACAAAGAGCAAAGTAAATTACCAAAAGCGGTTGATGAAAAAGTTAATACAAAAGTAAAAATTGAAAATCGATTTGATGAAAATGAGGAGCCTGAAAATGCAAATGATTTTATTAAATCATTACCACAAACGACTGTTGTTGCAATAACCAAAAAAGAATCTTCAGAAGAAAAAACTACTCAAAATGTTATTGACAATATAAAATTAAAACAACAAGAAGTTGAGAAAACTGAAGCTGTTGAAAAAGACAAAAATACTGAAGCTGTCAAAAAAGACGAAAAACCTGAAAACAAGAAAAAAGAATCATCAAGTGAAGATGAAGAAGATGATGAAGAATCTAATGAGAAAAAGGTAGACAAAAATTCACCTGCATCAACTGAAAGTGATGAAAATGTTAAACAAGCAGATAAAGCAGTAAAACCTGTTAAGAAAAATGAAGAAAAATCATCAGGTGTTGTTGATAAATTGAAGAACTTCTTCAGTCGTTAAATTTTAAAAAATAAAATTTTTTTAATCAATTGATTATGCCATTTTATTGAATTTTGTTATTGTGGAATAAACTTGTCAAATTTAATAGAATAAATAAATAATTTTAAAATGTATTTTTACTAATATGTTTGTTCTAAAAATATTCAATAGCTATTTAATATGTAAATAATTGAGAACTACTTATAAAGCGACGCTAAGTTTATTTATTTAATTTGTAATATTTGGATCAGTAATATTTTGATAGAATTCCACTAACTTATTCATAGAATGACTTATTTACATATAAAAATATCATAAATAGATTTAATCTTTTCTTTTTTGCAACTTGTCACATTATAATCTTCATGATTATGATTATGAACAAAGAAGTAAATTTTCATTATCAAAGCAAACCTACAGATGAGAGCTTTGCAAATAACTTGATACACTGCAATTTTTATATGATAAAAATTCTCTAGAGTACTCAGTGATGTTCCAGAGAGCTTAAAGATAAAACCAAAATTTATAAATCTTTAAAATTAAAATTTAAAATAGTTTAAAAATGCCATTTTAAAAATTTTTTTTTCCTGGTATATTATCCAAACTTATCAATTTGTTGCAATTTCAAAGAAATTTTAAAAATCAATTAAAGTTTTGAAAAGTTTTAAATTTTTATCAAAATGACTTTACCAGTCAGTTATTCATTAGAAGATGCAATTTCAGAAACAAAATTTGGAAAATTCAATTGTATTTTAATTTTTCTTTGTGGATTAATTCTTGGATGTGCATTTGTTGAAACAGGCTGCATAACTTTAGTTTTGCCAATTGCTCAATGTGAACTACAAATGACGAATTTTCATAAAGGCTTTTTGGGTTCGATTGGATTTATCGGAATAATTTTATCATCACATTTTTGGGGATTTTTAGCTGACACTAAAGGAAGAAAAAATACAATGATTGTTGCACTTCTTTTAGCTGCATTTTTTTCAATTTGCTCAACATTAGCTAAAACATTTTGGGTTATTGCTTTGTTCAGGTTTCTTAATGGATTTTGGTATGAGAAAGTGAAATAAATTAAATATTTTTTTAACGTCATAAATTATTTGTTTTTAGTATTTGTGGACCACAAATTACAAGGTAAATAGTTTTTGTTTGTTTAAATGGAAAATTGTTTTGTTATAATAAATATTCCTTTTATAGTTATGCATTTCTTGGAGAATTTCATACAATAAAATATCGTGCAAGAGTTTTATTAATTGGTAAGTGTTACAATTAATTAAAAGAAAATTTCGACTTTTAAAGAATGAAAAGTTTTAAGAATATGAATTTGAATGTTAGAAAATTTCTAACTTTCATTCGCAAAATTTCTATCGTTGGAATTTTCTATTATTTTTTCTTATTCAAATATTTGATTTTCGTGCAGTCATGTTTGCTTTTAGTGAAAGCCTTTTTATCTTATCTTTTTCATTTATAATTTACAATTTGTTTTTAATTTTAGCTTCAATAATTTATGCATTGATCGGCACAGTAAATCCAATAAATGCGATACTTTTTTTAAATCAGGAAACTTGGAACTTTTATATTCCATTTTTGGACTTGAATTATAGTGCATGGAGAATTTTCCTACTCTTTTGTAGTGTTCCAAGCATTATATCTGCTATTATTTTAATCACTCTCATTCCGGAATCACCAAAATTCACATATTCGCAAGGAGATGAAGCAAAAACTTTAGCTATTCTTCAAAGAGTTTATAAATTCAATACAGGGAAAAGTTTGAATGAATTCAAAGTGAAAAATTTAGCAAAAGACAAAGAATTTGAAGCAGGGCAATCTGAAAATTCAAAAGGATTTTTTGAATTCATGTGGTCACAAACTGCTCCATTATTTCAAAAGCCACACTTGAAAAATACTTTAACAGCTTGTTATCTTCAATTAGGCTTATGTGTTTCAGCAAATAGCTACTTTACTTTCTATCCTGAAATTCTCAATCGAGTTTATTTATGGCTAGAAAGTGATCCAACACATATAACAGCTACAGTTTGTCAAATTTACTCAAGTTTTCACTCAAATTCAACTGTAATTGATGAAATTCCTGAAATTTGCATTACTCGACTTGAAGTCAATGTTTTTCTTAATATTATTATGCTCATGTTTATGTACGCCTTTGGTTGGTTCATAATGTCACTTATTATAAATAAAACTGGAAAATTAGTGATATTAGTTTTCATCAGCTTTGCTTCTGGCATGGCAAGTTTATCAATGATGTTTATTGAACTTCCAAAAATTGCTACTTCAATTTATTTGATGGTGATGCTTGCTTCGCTAAATATGAGCGTTATTAATTCATCAACAGTTGAACTTTTTCCAACTAATTTAAGGTATTTTAATGACATTTAAATTTAAACTCAAAGAAAAAAAAATTTTAATTTTTAGAGCAATGGCTGTCTCAATTTCAATGATGTTTGGTCGAGTTGGAAGCGTTGCAGGCTCAAATTTTTTAGGATTAACAATACAGAATTTTTGTACTTATACTTGGATATTACCAGGTGTTTTAATGATTACAAGTGGATTTTTAGTTTTTACTATACCAAATATCAATAAAAGAGCTAAGAAATAAAATATTTGAGAGTTTATTATGGTAATTTTTTTTAGAAGTTTATGTTTACACACATAATATTTGTTATGTTTGAATAAATTTGGCAATATAAAACATTGCAATCGGAAAAATAGTTTGCCACTTGCATGCTTACTTGACTTGTATGCGCATAGTGACTTGACTATATACATTCAAGTTGACTCATACAAAATGTCTTTAATTCATTCAAAATTTATTCAACTTTGTCAAAACTTTGCAAACCTAAGAATCATTGACTTTCATACAATTTTACATAATTTCAATGTAATTTAATAAATTCTTAATAAAATAATGAAATTTTTCTAACTCAACTTGCATGTATTTAGTTTTTGGACTTTAAATTTATTTTTGTAAGATTTTACATTTTTTTATTTTGGAACTACTTTCAATATTAATGGTTTAAAAATGATACTTTATATTGTAAATTTAAAACAGTAATGCAGTTCAAAAAGCTGACAAAAATCTGTGAATGACCGACTGATAAAACCTTTTTTTATCACGTATTATTTTTATCAGAAAATTTCTAATTCTTTTTTAAGCTTCAATAATTTGATTAATTGACATACTAAATCTCATTGATAAATTTTATATTTGGATTCAACCAGTTATAAACAAAAGATTTTAGAAATGATTTGAATAAAAATATTACCAGATAATAAATTTCCAAGTTTATATAAAATAAGCAGATGTTCAAATAAAATTTCACAACTAATGTTTGAACAAAAATTTGCTAATGATAAAACAAACAGTAGCGTAAAACTTTTTTTATCTTTTCAGATTTTTTTGCGAGTCATTTGAAAAATAAGATTTTGTATGCTGCCAGACACAATGACAAACAATTTTTCTTATCAATTGTTAAAATAGATGAAAATAAATATTAAGATATAAAAGCAATTTATTCTACAAGGATTAGTATAAAAAGATTAAAAATCTCAGCTTGAATTCAGTTTTATTTTGAACTCTTAAGCTTCTACTTAAATTGTGATACAAAAGAAATTTAAAATGAAAGCAATGACATTGCCATTAAGTTATACATTAGAAGATGCAATTAGTGAAACAAAATTTGGAAAATTCAATCATTTCCTAATAGCACTCTCAGGATTAATTTTAGCATGTGGAATGTATGAAGCAACTTCAATAACTTTGATATTTCCAATTGCCCAATGTGAACTACAAATGACAAATTTTCATAAAGGACTTCTTGGATCAGTTGGATTTATCGGAATAATTTTATCATCACATTTTTGGGGATTCTTAGCTGACACAAGAGGAAGAAAGAAAATTATTGTCAATGCCTTGCTTTTAGCTTCATTTTTTTCTTTATGTTCGACTTTTGCAAAGAATTTTTGGATTCTTGCATTTTTTAGATTGATTGTTGGATTTTGGTGAGTTTTAACTGAATTTATTCAATAAATATTTAATTTTTAACTTTTAAACTTAGCATTTGTGCACCACAAGGAATAATTTATGCATTTCTTGGTGAATTTCACTCATCAAAACACAGAGCAAGAGTTTTAATAATCGGTAAGATTATTTCTTATCATTTCATTATCATTTTAAAATCTCATTTTATATTTATTTTAAGCTTCTGTAATTTATGGAATCAGCTGTTTATTAACGTCATTGAATGCCTTGTTATTCCTAAATCAGGAAACATGGAACATTTTTATTCCTTTCCTGAATCTCAATTATAGTGCTTGGAGAATTTTCATTCTTATATCAAGTGTTCCAAATATTATTTCTGCCATTTTAATGATTTTTTTTATTCCTGAATCTCCAAAATTTACTTATGCTCAAGGTGATGAAATAGGAACATTAAATATTTTAAAAAGAATTTACATTTGCAATACTGGACGTGAAGATTATGCTGTAAAAAGTTTGATAAAAGAAAAAGAATTTGAAGATGCAAACAATGTAAGAAAATGTTCATTTTTCAAATTCATGTGGTCACAGACTGTTCCACTTTTTAATCGATCAAACATCAAAAATACTATGACAGCTTGCTATTTACAATTTGGTTTATGTTTTGCAAGCAATGGATATTGGATTTTCTTTCCTGAAATAACAAATAAAGTTTTAATTTGGCTTGAAAATGATTCTAGTCATACAACAGCAACAATATGCAATATCATTTCAACGTTTGATTTTGAAAATAATTCTACAGTTGCTGAAAATATTCCAACGACTTGTGTAAAAAAATTAGAAATGGAAACTTTAAAAAATATTGCATTGCTGTCAATTTTATACAGTTGTGGATGGTTTTTAATGTCAATAATCATTGATAAGACTGGAAAACTTGCAATAATTGTTTTCATTGCATTTTCTTGTGGAATTGCCAGTATTTTTATAATGTTTCTTCAAATTCCGCAAGCAGCACTTTATGTTTACTTAGTACTGCTTTCAGCTGGATTAAATATGAGTGTTGTCAACACTTCAACAGTTGAATTATTCCCAACAACTTTAAGAGCCATGGCTGTCTCAATTTCAATGATGTTTGGCAGAGTTGGAAGTGTTGTTGGTTCAAATTTTGTTGGATTGACAATTAGAAATTTTTGTACTTACACTTTCATTGTCCCGGCTGTTTTACTGATTTCTGGAGGATTTTTAGCTTTCACAATTCCAAATATTAATAAGCGAGAAAAGAAATAAAATTTTGTGATTTTTAACATTTATTTTCAAATTTAACGGTTTTTAAGAAATTCAAATTTAAATTCTCAACAATGACATTTCATTGTTGTTTGTGTTTTGAATTCTACGAAAAGCAATTTTTTATTTTCATTACTAAAAAATTTTGTCTTCAGCACTCTGTGATTGTTCAAATAAGATTCTAATTGGCAATCATCCAGTAAGAGTGCTGAATTATACAGTAAAGTGAAGTAGAGAGAATTTCTTTACACAACGAAAGATCAAAATAAACAAAATTTAAATATTTAAATAAGTATTTAGTGTGGCAAACTGCCGGCAGTTTGTGATAAAACTTGATAGTTAACAGTGATGTAAGTCAACATTTTTTTATTAGCTGAAGATTAATTTTTTGCTGTATAAAGAAAAAGAAATTTCTATCCTACTTTCATTTCTCACAGTAAGTGTCACAAACATAGAGTGTGCTTGAGTAAGCTCAAAAAATTTAAGAAATTTCACATTTAAATTTTATTTTTAGTTACAAAATGACGCTCCGTATGAGTTATTCTTTTGAAGACACAATTAGCGAGACAAAATTTGGCAAATTTAATTATATTATGATAACACTGTCTGGATTAATTCTTGCTTGCTCATGCTTAGAAAGTTATTGCATAAGTTTAATCATTCCAATTGCTCAATGTGAGCTAGAAATGAATAACTTCCATAAAGGTCTTCTTGGATCAATTGGTTATCTTGGAATAATATTGTCTTCCAATTTTTGGGGTTTTATGGCTGATACAAAAGGAAGAAAACAAATTATGGTGCCTGCCCTCATTTTGTCTTTTTCTTTCACAATTTTATCAACGCTCGTTGGAAATTTCTGGTTGTTGGTTATTCTCAGATTTCTCAACGGATTTTGGTGAGTTATAACTGGTTTAATATTTTGCTTTTGTTGATTGAAATTGATTAATTTTAATTGATGTGTTTAATAAACAGCATTTGTGCTCCACAAGGGATTATATATGCTTTTCTTGGTGAATTTCATTCATCTAAATTAAGAGCTAAAGTTTTGATAATTGGTAAGAATTTTTTTATAATTTTTTCTTAAATTTTTATTTAATTTTTCTTAAATCACAGCATCGGTGCTTTATGGAATATTCTGCCTTATTGAACCATTAAATGGAATCATTTTTCTTAATCAAGATGTATGGAATTTTTATATTCCAATTTTAAACCTCAATTATAATGGCTGGAGAATTTTCTTAATTATGTGCAGCTTTCCAAATATTATTTGTGCCATTTTGATGATATACCTCATTCCTGAATCTCCAAAATTCACTTTTTCCCAAGGTGATGAAGAGAGAACATTAAAAATTCTTCAAAGAATTTATAAATTCAACACAGGCAAAGACGATTACAAAGTTACAAGTTTAATTAAAGATAAAGAATTTGAAGAAGGAAAATCTGAACAGTCAAAAGGATTTATTGAATTTTTATGGTCTCAAACTATACCACTATTTAAGCAACCTCATTTAAAAAATACTCTAACTGCTTGCTATCTACAATTTGGAATTTGCTTAGCTTGCAATGGATTTTACACATTCTTCCCTGATATTGTAAATAAAGTAACAGTTTGGCTTGAAACAACTACGACACCATATCCACATACAGGAGAAACAGTTTGCAGTATTCTTTCGACATATAATTTAAACTCAACAATGACTGAATATGTCACAGATAAAGTTCCTGATGCTTGCGTAACAAAATTAGAACTTGAAACATTTGCTGACGTCACAATATTATCAATTTTATATACACTTGGATGGTTGATAATCTCAATTGTAATTGATAAAGTAGGAAAATTGGTAGTTTTGGTTTTTGTTTCATTCTCTTGTGGATTTGCAAGTCTTGCTGTTATGCTTCTTCAATTTCCACATGCTGCTTTACATATTTACTTAATTTTACTCATGGCTGGATTAAATATGAGTGTTGTTAACACTTCAACAATTGAATTGTTCCCAACTAATCTTAGAGCAATGGCTGTCTCAATTTCAATGATGGTTGGAAGGATTGGAAGTGTTGCTGGCTCAAATTTTGTTGGATTAGCAATTAAAAATTATTGTACTTATACTTGGATATTGCCAGCTGTTCTACTTATTACTGGCGGATTCTTGGCCTTTACTATACCTAATATTAATAAAAACAGCAAAGATGGAGATAAGAAAAGTGCAAAAGAAAAAGAAGCAGAAGCAGAAGAAGAAATTGCTTTGTAGATTTTCTACAGTTACTTTGTGCTACTTATCCAGAAATTTATCATAGCAATTTTGGATGTAGAGCAAAACGAGATTTACTGAAGAATTTAAAATTTACTTTATTTTGAAAATATTTAACCAGTGCTTAATTACGTTTACTTGATTTGATTATTTAATATACATTTTTTGTGCTCAACAAAGAGAAATTTTAGAATATTTCATATTATTTTTATTTAGAGTTGACTTAATTTACTTAAATTTAAATTATGATATTTTCAAGCTTGTATGTGTTAATTTAATAGATCAAATTTAAGAATTGCAAAATGAGAACAAAAAAGAATTTAATAATATTTAGTGAAGATTTGTTTTGATTTATTTTTATAAAATTATAAGCTTTAAAAATCCAAAATGGAAAAATAGCGTTCAAAATTTACTTGAATAGTCTACAAAAGTATTTTAAGAATTTTTATCAAAATTTCTATGAAATAAGTCCAAAACTAGCCAAATTTTTAGGTAAATGAAATAAAACGTAAGTCTGAAAAAAAAAACTTTGCAAGTTTCAGACCTATTGGATGACTTTTGAAAAAAAATTTGAAAGATTCGTGATAAACAATTAATTTTTTTCTAAATAAATTTTGTATGTTATTTTTCATCTTGGATATATTTCAAAATTAGAATCCAAAATTGAATTAAGGAATTTATTTTGTTTTATAATTTAGTGCCATCAAAATTTGATCTATTAAATCAAAAAATTTATTTTACAACCAATTGTAGTTTTTAAAAGTTATGTAGAACTTTTTGGTTTACAGCAATTAAGTAAATTACATCAATTTGTATGATATTAGTTTACGTCATATCAAGAATAAAAAATTTATTCATTACGCAGTTTAAAGCTAAAATTTCCTTAGTGACGTATCAAGTATTGATTTTTTATGTGCGTCATGCAAATTTTTACTTGACCTTTGTAAAAATCAATTTTTCTGCATTTTTGCGGCATAAAAGAACTGTTTGACATGAAACTAAAAATTTCATACAGGTTGGATAATATTGTAGTGTAACTAACTCATAAAACGTAAATGTAGCTTAAGAATTTATAATATTAAATTAGTTTTTGTTAAAAAAAGTCCTTTTTGCGAATTTGTATCATAACGGTTAAATTAAAATATGAAATACTCTGTTATTTCTTGCTTCATATTTATTTTTTAATAAAATACAAAGCAAGTTTTATAGGATTTTAAGTTGATTATTTTCATAGTTTAAGCAGTGTTGTTATACAGGTCTGCGTGCCTGTGGTTTGAATTTACAAAAAAAATCCGATATAGAAAAATTTAGATGTCGCTCTAAAACGATCTTAACGCCTCTACAATTTCTTTAGCGGATTTTTTTGTAAATTCAAACCACAGGCAGCCTGTATAACAACACTGGTTTAGACATTATCTCATATTTATCCATTGGCTGTATCCATTTCTTTATCGTTTTCAAAATATTTTATTATATTTTTATTTGAAAGCAATAGATTTAGAAGTACAAACAAATTAGAATAATCTTAATTGTATAATTTCATAAAGAATTTACTTATTATATTTTATCCAAAATAAATACATTCAAGAAAAGGAAAAACTTAATAAAATTTGATTTCATTATTTTATTTAGAATTTTAATAATTCACCAAATCAAGTTGTAAACAAGAAATTTCAAAACATAAACATAAATATTTTAGTAGTCTTACTCTTAAATATTCATAAAAACTAAGAATCAATCCTTAGAAGTAAAGATTATTCGCTAAAAATCCAAATTTTGACAGGAAAAAAATTAAAAATAATTTTAATCATAGAAAACAGAGACAGTTCTCAGGCCTTGATAAACACAAAAAATTTATTTCAATTTCAAATTTTAAGAAAAAAAGTTTACAAATGTTTAAAAACTTTGAAATTTTTTGTTTACATTAAAAATAATTTTGATATTTCTCGAATCAAATTTTTTCTCTAAATGTCCCGACCTGGAGTATTCCTAAATTAAATTTATTTTAAAAATTTGATGAAAAATTTTCATCTTGTTAATGTCCATACTTATTTCATGATATATATGACAGGTGAAAATTATTGATCTAGATGATAAAACAAAAATTGAGAGAATATTGAAACATTTTGTAATTGGTTTGAACTAGTTTGTCACATGATATCTCCGTATTGAAATGTGGTGAATATAAATTATTTTAAAGTTTATTATTTTCTTCAGTTAGTAACACTAGAGCATTTGAGCTCATAGGATCATTTTTTATAAATATTCAAATTTAAAAAATAATATTGCTAATTTTCTTTGCGAAAATTTAATTTTTTAATAGAAAAAAACTTCAGTTTATAAAAATGGCACTAATTATTAGTTACACATTAGAAGAAGCAATTGCAGCAACAAAATTTGGAAAATTCAACTGTTTCTTAATTGCACTCTCAGGATTAATTTTAGGATGCGGATGTATTGAAAGTTTCTGTATAAGTTTAATTATTCCAATTATACAATGTGAATTAGAAATGACAAATTTCCATAAAGGTCTTCTTGGATCAGTTGGTTTTATTGGAATAATTTTATCATCTCAATTTTGGGGATTCTTAGCAGACACAAGAGGAAGAAAGAAAATTATGGTACCTGCTTTATTTTTAGCTTCGTTTTTCTCTTTCTGTTCAACTTTAGCTACAAATTTTTGGTTGTTGGCAATTTTCAGATTTTTAAATGGTTTTTGGTAAGTTTAAAAATTTAAATTAATTATTTTTTAGCTTGATTAATTTTCAAACTTAGCATTTGTGCACCACAAGGAATAATTTATGCATTTCTTGGTGAATTTCATTCAATTAAAGAAAGATCAAGA
The DNA here is from genome assembly GCA_018290095.1 of Polypedilum vanderplanki. Lineage (NCBI taxonomy): Eukaryota > Metazoa > Arthropoda > Insecta > Diptera > Chironomidae > Polypedilum > Polypedilum vanderplanki. Next base: position 23,320,904 of record CM031379.1, on the reverse strand, counting down.
GTTTTAGTAATTGGTAAGAATTTTTTAGACAAATTTTTCATTCAATAAAAATGAAAGTATTTTCAGCATCAGTGATTTATGGTGTCTTTTGCTTCATTGAACCAATCAATGGTTTTATTTTTCTCAATCAAGACACATGGAGTTTTTATATTCCATATTTGAATTTTAATTACAATGGTTGGAGAATTTTCTTATTCATGTGTTCTATGCCATGCATTTTTGCAGCACTTTTGATGATTTTCTTTGTTCCTGAATCTCCAAAATTTACATTTTCACAAGGTGATGAAGAGAAAACTTTGAAAATTCTTCAAAGAATTTATAAATTCAACACTGGCCGTAATGATTATTGTGTAGAAAGCATAACGAAAGACAAAGAATTTGAAGATGCAAACAATGCAAAACACTCTTCCTTTTTCAAATTCATGTTGTCACAAACTTTTCCACTATTTAAATCACCTCATTTAAAAAATACTTTAACAGCTTGCTACCTTCAATTTGGAATTTGTGTTGCTGCCAATGGATATTACACATTTTTCCCTGAAATTGCCAATAAAGTTTCACTTTGGCTTGAAAGTGATCCAATTAATACAAAAGAAACAGTCTGCAACATTATTTCAATTATTGACTCAAACCTAACTTTTGTAGTCTCTGAAAGTGTTCCAAAAGTTTGCGTGACAAAATTAGAAATGGAAACTTTTACTGATGTTTCAATTTATGCGTTTCTTTATATTCTTGGATGGTTATTAATTTCAATTATTATAAATATGGTGGGAAAATTAGCAATTATAGTTTTTGTGATGTATTCATGTGGAATTGCCAGTATAGCAATGATGTTTGTTGAAATTCCGCATATTTCAATGTATATTTACCTTATTTTACTCATGGCTGGATTAAATATGAGTGTTGTCAACACTTCAACAATTGAATTGTTCCCAACTAATCTCAGAGCAATGGCTGTCTCAATTTCAATGATGGTTGGAAGAATTGGAAGTGTTATTGGTTCAAATTTTGTTGGATTAGCAATTAAAAATTATTGTACTTATACTTGGATACCACCAGCTGTTTTATTAATTTCTGGAGGATTTTTAGCTTTCACTATTCCAAATATTACTAAAAATAGCAATAAAAATGATGTATGACATTTAATTTTTAATGAAATAAATGAAAAAAAGATTATTAATAATATTAAAGACAAATTTATATTGTTGTTTAAATTTGTTGTATATTTTTTTCAAGATAAGAAAAGTTGCGATAGAAATAGATGCAAATTTATCTATGATAAACAGTTAACATTTTTAAAACCTTTTAATCTTTCGATATTTTTTTCAGAATAAAATTTTTGACTAAAGAAGTCTATTGTGTTATCTTTGAAAAATGTATGACATTATTCAACACATTTTTCTTTGATAACAAAATAATCTTGTTGAATTACAAAAGTGATAATAAATTAAATCACAAGTTCATTGCCATAAATAAAAATTTTGTAGGTCACTGTTCAAAGTAGAACAACATGTTTGTTTACAGCCGCTACTGACAGAAAAATTGAGTGCGATTTGGTTGCCTAACTTCTTTGGGACGAAAATAGTAATTATTTAACTTTTTTTACTGAATTTTAAAAGGATTCGGCACTTGCATGCTTACTTGACTATATACATTCAAGTTGACTTAAAAGAATTTGGTTTATTTCATTCATATTTTATTAAGTTTGATTAAAATTTGTACAAACTTAAGAACTATTGATTTTCACATAAAATGATATAAATTTTGACCAAATTAAATAAATTTTGAATAAAATAAGATAAATTTTTTAAGTCAACTTGCATAAATTTATTCAAGTCAAGTATGCATGCAAGTGCCAAACCTAATTTTAAAGTAGGTTATTTGACTTCTTTCATAATTTAATCATATTTATGAGCCTATTATTTTTATCATACTATTGCACTCTTGGAAAATCTGTTAAAAATTATCATATTTTTTTAAGTTTTTCAACATGGTAATAAAATGATAAAACTTGACAGAAAAGTCAACATAATTATCAGATTTGATTTATATTCAAAACAAAACTATATAAAGAAAGATTTTATCTTAGAAACTCTTTAATTTTCCTCAGTATTTTCATCCTAATTCATTAAAATTATCATAATTGCATTTAGTAAAGTTTCATGTTTTTATAGAAGAAAAAAAAAATACTAAAAATTTCGTAAACAAGTGATATTTTTCAACTGAAATTCTTAGAAGTGTTTTTAAAAATGACACAAACAATAAGTTATTCATTTGAAGATGCAATTAGTGAAACAAAATTTGGAAAATTCAATCATTTTATGATAGTTTTAGCAGGTTTAATTTTAGCATGTGGAATGCTGGAAACAAATTGCATAAATATGATCATTCCAATTGCACAATGTGAATTCAATATGAGTGAATTTGACAAAGGACTTCTTGGTTCAATTGGTTATCTTGGAATCATTTTAGCATCACAAATATGGGGATTTTTAGCTGACACAAGAGGAAGAAAAAAAATTATTGTGCCGGCATTGGTCTTATCTTTTATCTTTACGGTTTTATCAACTTTTACAAATAATTTTTGGCTACTGGTGATTTTTAGATTTTTAAATGGATTTTGGTGAGTGACTTGCAAATATTTTTGAAAAAGAAAATTTTAAAGTTAAAGATTGATCAAAGTTCCTACAAAATTCTTACCTTGAAGCTTTTAACTACTCTTGCTTTGATCACTATTTGAATCTTGGGCAAGGTAGGGACACTTGATTATTGTTTTTTAATTAAAAAATTAGGTGTCCCAGCCTTAACCTTGAAAACCAAATGTTTTAAAATTTTTCTAAATATTTTTCAGTATTTGTGCACCACAAACGATCATTTATGCATTCCTAGGAGAATTTCATTCTGCAAAGCACAGAGCAAGAGTTTTGATTGTTGGTAAATAAAAATTTGTCTTATCTCAGTCATAATTTAAAATTATTTTTTCAGCATCTGTGATGTACGGCATATTTTGCTTCATAAATCCTATAAATGGAATTCTTTTTCTAAACCAAGAAACATGGAATATTCATATACCTTTGATTGATCTTAATTACAATGCATGGAGAATTTTCTTAATCATGTGTTCTGTTCCAAGTGTCATTTCTGCACTTTTAATGAATTTTTTCGTTCCTGAATCTCCAAAATTCACTTATGCTCAAGGTGATGAAGTTGAAACTTTAAAAATTCTACAAAGAATTTATAAATTCAACACAGGCAAAAATGATTATAAAGTGACAAGTTTAATAAAGGATCAAGAGTTTGAAGATGCAAGCAATGAAAAACCGAAAGGATTTTTCGAATTTTTATGGTCACAAACTGTTCCACTATTTAAGCAGCCTCATTTGAAAAATACTCTAACTGCTTGCTACCTACAATTCGGAATTTGTGTAGCTTGCAATGGATTTTGGACATTTTTCCCTGATTTAACAAATAAAGTTTCAATTTGGTTGAACGGAGATCCTAGTCATACAACTGCCACAATTTGTACCATAAATTCAAGCTTCAATACAACAATTACAACAGAAAATATTTCAACAACTTGTGTGACAAAACTTGAAATTGAAACACTCGCAAATGTATCAGTTTTGACTCTTTTGTACAGTATTTTTTGGTTTTTGATTTCTATCATTATTAATAGAGTTGGTAAATTAATCATCATAGTTGTAGTTTCTTTTGCTTGTGGATTAGCAAGTATTTTGTTGATGTTTCTTCAATTTCCGCAAGTATCAGTCTATATTTATATAGTTCTTCTTATGACTGGATTAAACATGAGTGTTGTCAACACTTCAACAGTTGAATTATTTCCAACAACTTTAAGAGCAATGGCTGTCTCAATTTCAATGATGTTTGGTCGAGTTGGAAGTGTTGTTGGCTCAAATTTTGTTGGTTTGACAATTGAAAATTACTGTACTTACACATTTATTTTGCCAGCTGTTTTACTGATTTCTGGAGGATTTTTAGCTTTCACAATACCAAATATCAATAAAAGACATAAAAATTAGTGAATGTTTGTCCATAAAGAAAATTTAAGTCTTTCATCAAAATCTGCAATATTTTGTTTTTCTCTATTTTTGCAAGCTGTTACAGATAAGAATGTTTTCAGATGATAAATTATTAAATATTTAAAGAAAAATATTTTGATACAATTTCATAAATCTTTTTTGGTATTCTTTTGTAAATTCACTGAAAATTATCAATCGTACGTTCAGTAGTTTCAAGTACTTTTTCAGCGAATAAATGCTGAAAATTGATAAAAATTTTCAAGTATTTCTTTTGTGTGATTTGTTGAATATTTCAAAAAATGACACAGACAATTAATTATTCATTAGAAGATGCAATTAGTGAAACAAAATTTGGAAAATTTAATTATTTCATGTTAGTTCTAGCAGGATTAATTTTAGCATGTGGAATGTTAGAAACAACTTGTGTCAATATGGTCATTCCAATTGCTCAATGTGAATTAGAAATGACAAATTTTCACAAAGGACTTCTTGGATCAGTTGGTTACATTGGAATCATTTTATCATCTCAGTTATGGGGATTCTTAGCAGACACAAGAGGAAGAAAGAAAATCATTGTACCTGCATTGTTCTTATCTTTTACCTTCACTGTTTTATCAACTTTTATGAAAAACTTTTGGTTTTTGTTATTTTTTAAATTTCTAAATGGATTTTGGTGAGAAAATAATAAAAGTTTAAAAGAATCTTTAAGAATTTTCTAATTATTTTTTAGTATTTGTGCACCACAAACGATCATTTATGCATTTCTAGGAGAATTTCATTCTGCAATTCATCGTGCTAGAATTTTGATTGTTGGTAAGTGAAAATTTATCTTATCTCAGTCATAAATTGAAACTTGAAATTTCAGCATCTGTGATTTATGGAATATTCTGTCTTATCAATCCTATAAATGGAATTCTTTTTCTTAACCAAGAAACATGGAATATTCATATACCTTTAATTGATCTTAATTACAATGCATGGAGAATATTTTTGTTCATGTGTTCTGTTCCATGTGTCATTTCGGCACTTTTAATGATTTTTTTCGTTCCTGAATCTCCAAAATACACTTATGCTCAAGGTGATGAAGAGAAAACTTTGAAAATTCTTCAAAGAATTCATAAATTCAACACTGGTCGTGATGATTACCAAGTAACAAGTTTGATCAAAGACAAAGAATTTGAAGATGCAAGCAGTCAAAAGCCTAAAACTTTTCTTGAATTTCTATGGTCACAAACTGTTCCATTGTTTAAATCACCTCATTTGAAAAATACTTTGACAGCTTGCTACCTACAATTTGGAATTTGTGTTGCTGGAAATGGATTTTGGACATTTTTTCCTGAATTAACAAATAAAGTTTTAATTTGGCTCAAAGAAGATCCAACTCATACAAGAGCAACAATCTGTTTAATAAATTCAAGCTTCAATTCAACAACTGCAACTGAAAATCTTCCATCAACTTGTGTGACAAAACTGGAAATGGAAACTTTTACGAATGCAATAATTTTGACTCTTTTGTACAGTCTGTTTTGGTTCATAATTTCAATTTTGATCAATAGAACTGGAAAATTAGTAATTTTGGTTTTTGTTGCTTTTGTCTGTGGATTAGCAAGTATTTTGTTGATGTTCATTCAATTTCCACAAGCTGCACTTTATATTTATCTTGTACTACTCATGGCTGGATTAAATATGAGCATTGTTAACACATCAACAGTTGAATTATTTCCAACAACTTTAAGAGCCATGGCTGTCTCAATTTCAATGATGTTTGGCAGAGTTGGAAGTGTTTTTGGTTCAAATTTTGTTGGATTGATGATAAAAGATTTTTGTACTTATACTTTCATTTTACCGGCTGTTTTACTGATATCGGGAGGACTTTTATCTTTTACTATACCAAATATTAATAAGAGACATAAAAAATAGTATAAAAAAATCATAGTAAATGAATATAGGTAAAAAATCAAGGCCTGAGAACTCTTTGATCCGAGTTTGATTTTTTTGATTCCTGTTTGATTTTTTTGATCCGAGTTCAAACTGGGATAAAAAAAATCAAACTCGGATCAAAAAAAATTCAAAAACTCGGATCAAAGAGTTCTCAGCCTTGTAAAAAGTTATAAAAATAATTTAAATTTTGTAATAAATAAAAGTCAAGCTTAAATCAAGTCATTTCTAATTCAATTCAAGTAATTTTAATCTCAAGTTTACTTGATTTAAATAATTTAACAAGTATTTGCTTATTATGATGTGGCTTATTATATTTATTTTCTCTTGTAATAATAAAATCTTATATAAAACATTAGACTCATTGAACTTTTAATTCAAACTATTTTAAATTCAAAAAAATAAAAATTTAAAAGTTTAACTTTCAATTTTAAATTAAAACCAAAAACCAATATTGAAAATATTACAGCAAAATTTGCTTCAAAGCTTTACAACAATTTTTAAATTGAAACAATGAAATGAAACAAAATTGAAAATGAAAAACCACTTGAAGCTTTTAAAGAGTTGAATGAACAACTTATTGTGGTTTTAAATGAGCTTCTTAATTCTATTTTCTATTTTGAATGAGTCATAAAAAATTTAAATAAAATTTTGGCAACTTGATGTCTGTCAATGTCTTAAAAATGGTTTAATAATTTTAGAATTTCTTAATATTTCTGATTTTTTATGCATCCGGCTAAGAAAAAAACTAATTTATTTCAATTTTTCATGGTTTTGATATGCACACGTGCTAAATGCAAACTAGGCAACATTTGGAATACATATGTAAGTAACTGCAATTGTAATTACAAATAAGCACGTAATGTGATCAGAATTTAATGAGATGAAGTCAAGAGAAGACTTTTTTTGTCAAATTTTTTATCATTGTCCATTGTTTTATTCTCTCACACTTGTAAAGTGAAAAGAAGAATTTTTTTCTACCTTTACATGCACAATAAAAAATAAAGTTGTAGTGAACTCATTTGCTCATTTAAGCGTAAGAGACACCTGACTGAATATTCTATATTACTTACATGCAAGAAAGATTTTTTATAAATTTAATTATCAATAAATAAATATTTATAAAACTCATGACAACGTGATTAAAAAGTTTTTTAAATTTATAAATTTACTCTCATGAGATAGAGAAAAACTAATGAGAGATTTTTATTATTATTATTGTACGAATGTGAGTCACAGAGAGAGAAAAAAAGAATCAATGTTGTTTACGGTATTTTTACTTTTTTATCCATTAGAGTTGGTTATTTCTTGTGGAGATTTTTTTTCTCTTGTATGCTTTGTTATTAATTTTAGCTTCTTCTTCTTTTCTTGTTGTTTCCTTTTTATTTTATAGTCGCACCCAGGTAATAAAATTTTATTTTTTCAATATGAATGTAATTTACTTAAATTTGAATTTTTTGATGTGAACTTAATAAATTAAATGGCACTTGCATGCGTACTTGACTTGTAAATGTATAGTGTATTGACTATATACATGCAAGTTGACTTACACAAAATTAGGGTTCGGCACTTGATACATGTAGTCAAGTACATGCGCATGTAATTTTTCAAGATGCATGCAAGTAAATTTACTTGAAAATGTCTCTAACTTATTCAAATTTTATTAAATTTAGTCAAAATTTAATCAAATTTATATGAAAGTCAATGATCCTTAAATTTTCAAAGTTTTGGACAGAACTAAATTTAAACTGAATGAATTAGAGCCATTTTCAAGTAAATTAACTTGCATGCAACTTGAAAAATTACATGCGCATGTACTTGACTACATGCATCAAGTGCCGAACCCTACACAAAATTTTCTCTAATTTATTAAATTTTTATTAATTTTTTTTTTCAAAACTAACTTAAAAATAAGATTTGGCACTTGCATGCATACTTGACTTGTAAATGTATAGTGTATTGACTATATACATGCAAGTTGACAAACAAAAAATGTCTCTAATTCATTCAAAATTTATCAAATTCCGTCAAAACTTTGCGAACTTAAGAATCGTTAGCTTCTTTGCAAATTTGCTTAATTTTGAAGAAATTGAATAAATTATGAATTAGAGACATTTTTTCTTTGTCAACTTGCCTGAATATAGTCAAGTCACTATGCGCATGCCAGTCAAGTATGCATGCAAGTGTTGAATTCAGGACTAAATAAGATTATAAGTTATTACTAGAAAATCTAAATGAAAGGTAATTAATATCATTTATTACTAATTTTTCATAAATAATAAAACTTCACTCAGAAACAAAAAAACAACTTGCATTAAAATGGTGTCAAGTTAAAAGTCAAGTATATTAGATAGTCAAGTTACATAATTTGTCAAGTCGTGTAATATAAATGATCAAGTCAAGTTAGAAAAAGTTCTAGGAAGAAATAGAAGACAACTAAGCTACTCCAATAAAAAGGCCATACATTCATTGTTAAAATTTCATAAATTAGCTGGAAGATTGACTTTTTCAATTTTCAACTTCTAGATTAAAATTTTATTAAAAATTTCAAGAAGTTTCTATAGAATGTGTGAATATGTCCATAAAATCATTCAACAAAAATTCAACAATTTTTAAAGATCTTTCTTGCATTCATGAGTAACTTCAACTTTTAATATCTCCCTTCGCTCTTATTCTCTCACAACTACAACATTACACACGTTTTTTTATTTCTCTTTGTGCTTTGCCTTCTATCTAAAGCGAAAATAAAAAAAAATATTGAGAAGAGAGAAACTAAAAGAGAGAGAAGAAAAAATATAAATTTTTGTGTTCATTTTAGTTGCGATGTTGAACCGGGAAAGTTGCGCGATAGATCAGTTCCTCATTTGATATTTTTTATATCTACCAACCAACTTCTTGTGGAATTTTTTTATATTTTATTTCTTCTTGCATGCATGCAGTCAATTCGCAAAAAAGAATTAAAAAGAAGAGTAGAAGTGAAGCTATAAAATTTATGGGAAATTGTGAGTGTGTGAAAGAAAGAAAAAAGAAAGAGAGGAAAAATTAAAGAAGATTTGATCTAGTTTTTGAGTGTTATTTGAAATTGAAATCTAGTGTGTGAGAATAAGGTTCTTAAGGAAAATAGCAGGAAATCTGCAAAGTGCAACAAAAGAAACCATTCATTATTTATGTGAAGAAGAAGTTAGAGAACCTTCCATTGATAAATAAAAAGTCTTATTTGAAGGTAAAGTGAATTGATTGTGTGTAAAAATTAATGTTGCTATAGTGACTGCCCCGTTTCACGCTTTGATGGACACCCGCGCAGCGATGAGTTCAGTAACATTCTCATTAGCTTAGCTACTCTCATAGAACTCTTTTTTATGTCTATGGTTAAACATTTTTTCGTTGAATCTCTGCAATTAAATTTCATTGAAGTCTTTGACATTTTTTGATAGTTAAATTAAATAGATCAGTTGTTACTTTTTATTTATGATTACTTCCTTAAATGTGATTCATAAAAGTAAATGAAAAAATCTGTTTTAAATAGCCGAAGAAGTGAATAAAAGTCTAGACATTTTTAGATCTTAACAGGAAAGATTTTTCGATTTTTTTAAAGCTTTTTTGGAATCCAAATTAAAATTAAACTTTTTTTAAAAAAACTTTCAAAATGTAAATTGAAATATTTTTTGCAAATTGTAAACAAAAACATTGAAATTTTTAAAATTTATTTTGAACAAAATTTAAACAAGAAAAGATTTTTTTAAAAGTTTTCTAATCGTTTTGATTGCAATCAACAAACAAGAATCTTAAAAAATTCTAAATGTAAACAAAAACAAAAATATTTTTTTTTTAAATTTATTTTCTTCGTTATTTTTCAAACTTTATCTTGATCTTTTTTTTAAAAAATGCAAAATATTCTATAAAGTTAACAATTTCAATTTAATTTTCATAAAATTCTTGCTCTTTCTGCCATCTTTAATAAATCTTAAATCTTATTATTTTATAAAACAGCAACAAGTGTGTCCAACTTTTCTAAATATTAATTAGCAACTTTGAAAATTGTTACCTGTTAAATTAAAGAAATTCACAAGAAAGTTAAAAATAACATAGTGAAAGAAAGAATTTTTTGAGGCCGCAAAGTGAAAGAAATAAAGTAAAAAAATACTCATAAGTAAGTGTGTGCCACATGACGAAGAAAAAGGCCAGAGTAAAAAAAAAGAGTGAAAGAGAATGAAAGAAGTTGAGATTCCAGGTTGTAAATCTTGAAAGTCAAAGAAAAAAAAGGAAAAAAAGAAGAATTCTGTTTTGGATCACTTTAGTTTTGTTGTGCACTTTCTTGAATTTTTTTTATATAAAAAAACTAAATGTGGGAATAAAAATGACATCATTTCGATTGTGAGGAATTTTTCAACAATAGCTTTTGTCATCTCTAAAATTATCAATTGATTTTGATCATAAAATCCGCATCATTACGTGCTTATTTGTTTGGAAATTATTACCAGAAGTCAAAATCATGATTTTTATAATGGAGGTGTAGAAGATTTTGACACTTGACTTGAATTAATTTTGACTTCCATTTATAGAGTAATTTTAAGTCTCAAGTGTTAAAAATCGTGATCAAATTTTTGGCATTATTTAAGATTATTTAAAATAACTGAAGCTCATGTTCATTGTATGATAGCACTAACAGTAAATTTCCATCACTGCTATGTCATTGAAGATCTTTTTCTTTCTCCTTCTTTACTCAAAAGCTGCTTAATTATCTGCGCATGAAATGCTTATTATCATAGTCTTCTCATGCATGATGCTTTTATAGAAAGAAAAAGACACAAAAAAAAATGAAAATTACGTCAGAAGATCGTAGAGTAATAAAAATGATGACAGAATTAAATGAACGTGTGTTGTGATAGCGGTAGTAGGATGAAGACTTTTTTATTTTTGGAATTATTGGGAGTTAATTTTGGAATGAATAAGAATAAAAATAGAAGAAAGAATGCTTAGGTAAAAGATAAAAAATTTATTTAGGTAAAAATAAGCAAAATATCATTCATGTGACATGTCGCACTTAACACATGTGACATGCGATATACAACAAATGTTGTGTTTTTTTTTGTTGCATGTGACATGTTTTTTGTAACTCTAAAAAATAGGCAAAAACAGACAAGAAACTTTTCAAAGTGTCCATCCCTCTGAAAAAATGATTCAATAAATTTTATAAGAATGAAATCTGAATCTTAGTTAATTTCTAACTAATTACATTTCTCATATAAAATCAACAAAATTTGTTGACAATTTCAATACATAAATTAAATAATGACTCACAACATTCCATCTTACAAAAAACTTTTTCTCATCTTAGTCATTTGCATAAAAAAAGTCAAACATTCCGATCAGGTCTAAACAGAGAACATTTTTGTTTGTCATTTAAATAATAAAGCACAATTGTCATTAAATGTGGCGTCAATTCTTATCAAATTATTGCAATCTAAAGTGAAAACAAAATTTGTTTATTTACGTAGAGAAAAAAAGTGCAAGTTTGAGGTCATTTGAAAAAATAAATGATTCTAATCAGTTCATTAAGAAACTTGTAATTCGCAATTGACTTCTTTTGATCAATTGTTAATTTATTATATTTTTTTTTTGTCTTTTGGCTCACCTATTTCCTGCTTTGTATTTTTTTATTAAGAATTATTGATCAAATTAGTCTCGAAATATGATTTTGAATTGGATTACAAAATATAATTGGATGATTTGTGGATTTTTTATATTGAGAATTGCTTATGAAAAAATATTTAGGAAATAAAAGATGCAAAAAAAGAAGCAAAAGAGATGCGAAAAAAATTATAACAAAAATGATGCAAATTTTAAACAAACAAAAATTATAAATTATGCAAAATTTTTAGAAGTTTTTTAAAAATACTTTTGATATTTTAAACTTTCAAAGAGTTTGCTTGATTTTTAAAATTATAAAAAATCCAATTAAGAATCAAAATTAATTTTTGAAAGATTTTAATAATAATTCAATAAACAAATAAAACTTATTAAATAATTTCCAACCAATGTCACAATCTTTCTCATACATTTGTTATAAATATTTATTCTTAATTCAATTACAAGTAAAAGAAAATAGAAATATATTCCAAGGGTTTCATTGCTACATAATGACGTTTTCTACTCGTGTGTCTTTGCACACTTGAAAAATCTTCCCAGAGCATGTCGATCACTCGTCGTGGTTAAATGATTGAGAAAATTACGTCTGAGTACTTGTAAGTATTTGGAGCCATGAAGACAAATAATATGTAATTAGAGCGGAATATTTTTTTTCGGGAATTGTAGTGGGTTTTTGTATTGAAAATTTTAAACAAGTGTTTTTTAGTTAGAAAGTCTCTTTGAAGGATGAATTCAAAATAAAGTTTTGAAATTGGGAGGAGTTGAATTCGATTAAGAAATTTGCCTTGAATTGCAATTGCTTTTTTTAGAAATCTAATTTGACTATCGATGAGCTTTGAAAATTTGTCAAAAAAATTAGAAACTTAAAACTTGGTCAATAAATCACACTAATAAAAAGAGTTTTTTGATGCCTCAAAATCAATCAATTTAGCACACGAGTTTCCAATCTAACATAATCTCAATTTGATACTTTCATCGTGACTGTCTGTCGGTTTATATTTCAATTTTTAAAATGAAAGAAATGCGTAGAATATTTTGTCAGTTCAATTTTTCAAGCTAGAGAAATTGAGAAAGATATTTAGTAGGCAATTTTTAGCTGAGGTTAAAAAGAAAGATCACAAAAAAGTAGCTACGAGCATCAAGTGCCCACACCTGAATTTTAAATAAAAATCTTCTTATTATCAAGTCAAGAAAATATTGAAGTCAAGTCAAATATTTTTAATAAATCAAGTCAAATTGAAATCAAGTTTAAGCCAAGTTCAAAAAAAGTCACGTGTTTTAGGTCAAAAAATTTAAATCAAGTTGACTTAAAAAATAAATATTAGCTTATTGCGAAGAATACGATAAATCAAATGAAATAAAATTCAATTTAAATGATTTGTTTTGAATGCTTTGACCAAATTATTGTATATTCACAGTATCAAAATCATTTGTTTGCTGAAAAAAATCTATTAAAATCTCATTTAATTAAATTGAAAGATTTAGAAGTTAAAACTTTGATTTGAGCTAGAAATTCAAAATTCATATTCATAATTGCTATTTAATAAAATGTTTGTGAAATTTTCAATTAAAAATCCTTTCAATATCAAACTCGTGCTAAAAAATCACAAATCAACAACGTCAGTTCCATTAATGAACTAAATTCTCCATCAATTGACTTATAAAGCACGCGTGGGTTGTCAATTGATCATGCTACACTTATTTATCTTACAAACGATTAATTATTTGCTTATTACCCAACTTACTTTCACAAAATAAGCTATTGGTCAAATTGCTCTTAAACAATATGCAAAAAACTACAAAATTTCTTCTTTTTCCCTGTTGGGTCATTTTTCACACTCAGCGTCGATTTTTATCGATTTTAAGAGTAGTAAAAAGTGTGACACATAATAATTTCCATAGCCTGCTTCTTATTAAAGCCAAATCGATGTTACACGACACACACAGCAAGCAAAAATGTTATGTTAGTGAGTGAGAGGGTTCACATGCCGAAAATGCAAATTAATTTACTAAAGCAGTCAACGTAAATTTTTTCTTTCTTTCTTTCTTTCTCTTCCTGCTATTTCTTTTCTTATCGATTTCTTATTTGTTAGACTTTTTTTGCATGTGGTTTTTACAAATAACGTAATTTTTTTCTTTATTAACGTGAATTAAATTAACTACAAACTGAGAAAGTAATTTATATTTTAAGAAGGCAAAACTTTGATTCTTGAAACTGAACATAATTGAATTTAGAACCGCTAAGTCATAATAATAATAATTTTTACTTTATGAGCTTCTGAGCAATGATTGAATAAATGATTGAGGTTTTATTAGGATTTTTATTCTTTCTTGGTTTTATTACGAAATAAGAAAGATTAAATTAAATAAATTGAGAAAGAAAGAAGAATTGAAGCTTAAGTATTGCAAATGATGCAAGAGTTTTATTAATTTGATTATTTTTTGATGTTACTTTAATTACTCATAACTTTTTTTAGTTCCAATTTCTTTGCTAAAATTCAAATTAATAAAGAGAAAATTTTTGAATTATTTAGCAAACCTTTTTTTTTACTTTTCAAGTGTCTATAATTTTGAAACTTCGGCACTTGCATGCATACTTGACTGACATAACTTAATTATATGCATGCAAGTTGACTTACACAAAATTTCTCTAATTCATTGAAATTTTATTTAATTTGACCAAAACTTTGCATATTTAAATACCATTGACTTTCATACAAATTTGTTTATTTTTGACAAAATCGAATAAAATTTGGATGAATCAAAGACATTTTTTATAAGTCAACTTGCATACATATAGTAAAGTCACTATGTGCATACTAGTCAAGTATGCATGTAAGTGACGAGTTAAAATAATTTCTAAGGTGCGAATAAAATCCGAATTTTGTTAAAAATCTCCAAAGATGGCTAATGATCTCTGAGCTCTCTTATGATCTCGAAGTTTTTGAACCTTCGTAATTTCTTTTTAAGAACAAAAGCAACAAATTCTTTTTAATTGAAAATTCATTCCTATCAGTTTAGTTTAATTTGATTAATTTCTTTTTCTTACAAATTTCAGTAGTTTCACGCTAATTAATTTCATTTACTGAAGTTTCTGTTTAAAAATTCAATTTTGAAGTCTTTTGTTTTGAATTTTTTATTTACATTTGAAATTTTGAAGTAAAATATTTACTTGTTTGGTCAAAAATTTTAAAGTAAATAAATCATTAAAAATAAATTAATGATTTTTATAGATTAAGTTTTAATTGTTGAAGAAAACAACAAATTTCTTTAATTTCTATAAAAATAAAAAAAGATTTTAAAATAAAAAAAGTCTAATTTAAAAACATTTTCAACTCATTTCTTATCTAAATTCAATTTAATGCACAGATAACGCGGAAACTGTAAATTCAATTTATTTGATAAGATTTGATTTACTTTGATAAAAAAAACATTTTTTGACGACAATTGTCAAAGAAACAAAAATTAAATTAAGCTCAATTAGTGATAATTCTTCGATTTTTAGACATTTGTGTGATGTTCTTAAATCAAATTTGTTGTCTATCTTAATGATTGTGATAATGAAAATTAAGAAAGTCGATTTAATGTATTTTAAATTGATAGGGTTGGCGACCTGAGAATTTCATTGGCTGACACTTTAAGTTTATTTTTTTGAACATCGCGTGTGTTAATTAAGAATTTAATCGTGTGAATTTTTTCAGGCAAAAGTTTTATTTTCTTGTGTTTGTTTGTTGACTTACACAGACAAAATTAAAAAGAATTTTTTGCAAACATTTGGTTTTCTTCATTCTACAATTTTTTTACAGTTTTTAAAGCAATTTGTCTATTTTTTAAAAGAAAACTGCGCTTTGAAACTGCAATTATTTTTTATAGCCGCAAATACTTAAACTCGTCTTCTTCCCTTCTTCATTACCTTTCTAGCATTCTTTTCCATCTTTCTACACTTCTTCTGTCTTTTTCTTCGTTTCAACTGACTGCAAATGCAAGTTTATAGCACAAAAAGAAAGAGCGAGAGCTAAAGCAATAAAGATAAATCTTGTATTCGATTCTGGTTTATTGGAAAGTCGCATAACTTTGTGATGGCTTATGGCATGCTTCTGCCGCATTCATGTTGCTTTTAATAGACAGCAAAAAAAGAAAAGAAAAATTCTTTTTTAAAATCTTTCCCGGATGTGACATAATCCATGATTGACGCCCCAAAAAATAAATTTTTATTTAACTCTCTTTGTCGTGTGGGAAAGTGAATCTCTGGTGATTGCCATATGTACAGTTTATTAGCCTGATTAGTGTAAGTAACTCTAACTCATTTCTGGCATATCACATTTCAATATATGTTTATTCATTCACTTGATGAAGATCACAATAATCATGATGATTTTGTTGTTTTTATTTGTCTTTATAAGCATGCGATTTATTTAATGCTTATTCAACTTAATGTTATTCGTTCATCATTATATCTTAAGATGATATTCATGTAATTGAGATAAAATGTCATTCAATAAACTTGACAGTTTTTTTTTTTTGGAATTTCAAAGTTGCAAAAAAATTTACTTTTGAAAATTTTTCATTTTAACGACTTTGATGCGAAAAATTTGAAAATGATGCAGAAAATTTTTGTAATGTAAACAAAGTAAAATTTTAAAAATTTTAGACACTAATTTTTTTTCTTAAAAATTTTCAAGCTTAACTAAATGAGCCTCATAACTTTCAATTCTTAACATCGTGTTTCATTTTACATTCATTTTTGTTGTGACGTCTCGTTGTCCCGATTATTTTTTTCTTTACTTCAACTCTCTCGCTCGACACACATTTTTTGTCAGAGTTTTTTGACTTTTAATGTTGTTTTGTTTTGGCTGGGCCTAAAAAAACTTCTTCTTCTTTTTTGATATGAAATTTCTCTTTGGAAAGAAATCATAAATAGAGGAATTGATTATTTATATCGCATCATCATCAAAACATCAAGCGTAGCGAACTAAAGTTAGAGAAAGACTTAATGATATGAAATTGAAGATTTCTATTGTTGAGATCAATCAGGTAATTGGCTGTTTGTGAGATTATGCGAATGAAAGATGAGGAAAGGGTGGAGAAATGTGCCATCTTTGAAGATGTGACAGAATGAGGAAAAGAAAGATAATGATTTTAGAAATTGAAGACAAATTTGTTATTAATTGCAAAAAACGCGCTTTTTTAATTGATAAAAGATGTTATAAACTGCCAATTATATTAACCATTAAATATTAGAAATCAAAGAAAATTTTGTGGTTTTGTAAAAAAGTCATTTTAATTGATCAAATTTTTTTTTGTTTCGACCAAATCAATCAAAATTTTTGAAAAAATTTAGCAAAAAATGATATTTTTTAAATTTTATTTGAATCAATTTTTGTTAAATTACAAAAATAGTAGGGTTCGGCACTTGCACGTCGACAGTCAAGTATCGACGTTGGCAATTGTCAAGAAGCAAGTCAAGTTGATTTACTCAAAAATGTCTCTAGTTTATTCAAATAAAATTTAATTTGGTTCAAATTTGGCAAATTTATATGAAAATCAATGATCCTTCAATTTACTAAAGTTTTAATCAAATTAAATTTTATTTGAACAAACTAAAGACATTTTTGATTAAATCAACTTGAAATACTACTTGACAATTATCGAAGTCGACACTTGACTGTCCACGTGCAAGTGCCAAACGATACAAAAATAGTTAAGAAATTTTCTTTCCTTATAAAAATAACTAGAATTTTATTACCATGAAAATCCAATGAAACAAAGCACAAATTATCAAATAAGAACACTTCTACATTTTAATTTTGTTCTACTTTTCTTTCAAAAGAATTCTCATTTTTCTTCTTCTATAAAAACTTGCTGAAAAATCAAATTTTTAAAAATATTCTAGAATTCTCATAAACAAAAAACCAAAACATTATGCAACAACAAGCAAGAAGAAAATTTTCTTTTGTCTCAAATGACACATAAAAGACCTTTCCGTAAATTGTGATGCAACAAAAATCTGCCTATAAAATTTAAAATGATTTTTATCACGCGAGAATTATTGCCAGTTGTAGATTTTAGTCACTATAAAAATTTATTTTGCTTTCAGCTCTTAACTTTATTGAAATTTTTATTTTTCTAGAAAGAACACAAATGCCATTCTTAATAAAGATTAGAAAAGGAAAAAATTTCTATTTCTTTAAAAAGAGATGTAAATTTATGTTTATTCGAATGTGGGACAATGCAATAAAAAAGCATGCAAGTTAATGCGCTTAGGCAATGTTCAAATGCGATTGAGTTGAGATTATTAGAGTTATGATTGATGATTGTGAGGTTAATGACTGATGTGGGATGCAATTTTTTTATTTACCACTTGCCGCTGTGGTGTTAAGTTATTCGATGAAATTTATTGAAGTGCGTGTGAAGTAATGGGAAAATTTAATGTAAAATATTATGGAAATGTTTTAAATATACAAGGCGTAAATGATAGATTGAAAGTAAAAAGAAATATTTTTAAATTTTAGTGCATTTTTTATCAGTTTTGCCGAAATGTGTTTGATTTTCTTAGTTGATTACATTTTAACATGAAACTTACGTTATGAAAAATTTCTTGTTAATTCTTGTATCGTCGG
This sequence comes from Polypedilum vanderplanki, assembly GCA_018290095.1. Classification (NCBI taxonomy): domain Eukaryota; kingdom Metazoa; phylum Arthropoda; class Insecta; order Diptera; family Chironomidae; genus Polypedilum; species Polypedilum vanderplanki. The sequence continues at coordinate 23,302,657 of CM031379.1, read as the reverse complement.
GAAAATTCTTTAAAATTGAGTAATCAAGTAAAGAAGTCAAGTAGTTTCATAAAATTCAAGTAAAATAGTCAAGTAACATTTATAATCAAGTCATTTAATTTGTAAAAAGTCAAGTTACATGAATATAAAACTACTCAAGTGATTTTTAAAGTCAAGTAAATTATGACCAATAAAATATTGAATTAAAATGGGCTACAAATACTTCACTATTTCTTAACTAACAATTTCTTTTATAAATTGCCATTATTTTTATCTTTCTATTTTTATTTATTGTCTTGTCTCAAACATTCACTTTCATTTACTTTTTTCTCTCTTTAAAAGGAGTTAATCAAAGTCACGCATTAAAAATTAAATCCTTGTTGATAATCTCCTGTTCGTTCCATTTAATAGCTTAACGTTGTCTCATTAACTTATTCATTCATTAAATTTTTACTAGCTCATTTATTTTCTCTTCTTATCTTTTTCTTTACTTTTTAAGCATTAAAAATTACATAAATTGCATACTGTTCACAGCTGCTTCACTCAATTATTATTATTTTTAAAACTTATCACCAAGTGCTCGATCTAAAAATATTTGTATGTTCAATCATGCTTTTGTTAAAAATTAAAAGTTTTCTCTATTTATTTTCACAACAAACACACCTGGTGTGCTTAAATAAAACTCACAATTATTGTTGAGCATTTGATATTTCACGAGCTAAAGACACACCGCGATAGAGAGAGAAACGTTGAAAAATGTTACAGTTTGGCATTAAAAATGCCGCAATGTCTTTTTTCTTAAATGCAAGGTGAAATTACTTTTATTTATTTTATTAAAATTCTACAAAATATTTTGTAGATATTCTACAATATTTGTAAGATTCTTACAAGACTGTAAAAAATTTCTACAATTATTCAGTTTTTGTAAAAACTTAAAAATTTTAAATTTAAAAAAGTTTTTTTACCTTGACCATTTAATGAAAATTGAAACGTAAATGCATAATAAAGAAACTCGTAAATATTAAATTAATAGTTTGAATGGCGGTGGAAAAATATTTTGAAAGTCATAAATAAAAGAGTTGGGGACGCACATTTGTCATCATCAGCGTCATAAGCAATCATAATTGATCGTTCAGGTAGGACACGAAGTTGATTTACGTAATGATCCATGTATGGATGAAAATTTCGTGAGCGTTGAAAACCAGCAGTAGCAGAAAATAAGCAAGAAAAACTTTCTATGAATTTTTTTTATTTAAATTCATTTTTTACGTTTGATTGAAAATTAGCGAAATTAAAATACAATTTGCAATTTTTCTTCTTCTTTCTGGCTTCTTTTATTGCCGCACACGGCGAGAAATTTCATCAATTGTTAAACGTCATTTTCTTGCTGCAATAAATTCTGCTCTCTCTCTCATTCACTAAAGCTAGTTGTTGCTTCCACGTTCGTGCCATGGCTCATAAACAAGCAGCAACAAGTTTAAAACAATTGCGTGAATCTGCAATAAATTTCTGCTATTTATTTAGATTTTTTTTTTGATATTTTATTATTTACATAGAAAAGCTTGTGAATGAAAATTTTTTTAATTTTGTGTAATTTTCTTTCTCTTTCAAAATATAATTTTTTATAAGCATCTCGTTATTTACGATTGAATTGGATCATTTTGAATTTTTTTCATCATTCGGCACGTGAAAGCAGATAATCGCATGATGATTCTGATTTTTTTTCTTGTTTTATAAAAAGTGAATTGAAGATTGACAAGAAGATTGAAAATGATATTGAACAGATATATGAAAGCAATTGATTGTTATGAAATCATTTTTGTAGTTAAGAAGATCAAATCTTGAAAAAATAATCATATGGAGCTTAAAAATCTTGGAAATGTCACAAAAATGTATTATGACATTCTCTCATTTGAAAATAAATCAAAAATTTGTTTTCAAATTAGAATTTTACTGTTTAGCAGTTTTTGAAAATTTAAAATATTTCTCTAAAATTTTTATCAAAAAATTTAATTTATTTTATTCAACTGTCTGTTTTTGTTGACAATTTTAAATAGTTGAAAATTCACAAAATTAACAATTAACTCTAGTTTTTTAATTGATGATTGTATTAATAAAATAATAAAAAAAACAAGAATTTTCTAAGAATTTTATTCTTTGAAATTCCTCACTTTTTCTTTCAATCCATAAACAAAATAAATTTACAATTATTTTAAATTACAAAACCTTGCTAAAAAATCTCTTGAGTGTTTCCACTTAACACATTTTACGCTTTTATTCAATCGCAAAACATCTAATTATTCAATATTGATTTAATAAATTACACATTTTTGATTATGACATTTAGACAGAAGCTCAGAAGTTAATTTTGCACAAACAATTTTTTCAGACGAGACGAAGAATCATTGATTTATGTATAAATGAATGAATTCAGGTTGAGTGAGAGTCCATGACTAAATAAGCAATTTCAACGACTTGCGGGTAAAAGGAAAATAAAAAAATTTTATTACGGCGTCTGAAAATTGTCAACTTCCCATGCAAACATAAAAATAATATTTTTTCTTTTTCTTTTTGCATTCTTCTTCTCTCAAGAGTTAAATGGCATGAACATATTACATCTTTTTGCATAATAACATTTTAACCAAGAGATCTCAAATAAACGGATGCAATCGAATGAGGTAAAGAAACATTCCGTAACTTCATGCTGTGCACCTTCCAATTTAAGAATAAAATTGAAAAGAAACTCTTGTTACAATAGTGAATATTTTATTTTTATTTCTACTGCCACAATTTGAGAGTATTATGCATTTATGAATAGAGCGAGGCATGAAATGAGTATGGCAAATTATGCACGGGTTCATGGTTTCATTTGAGTGGAAAAATGTTTTTTTTTTCTCCTAAATATCTCGTTTTTGTTGTAAATATTTATATAAACTTTTAAGTTTCTTTCCTTGAAATTTATATTGATTTCATGGACTTTAATGTTAAGTATATAACGGTTATTTTAATTTTGAATTTTTATATATTTTTTTGAAATACATTTTTCTTTAAAAATTTAATAATTTTGTGAAAAGAAAATCGCGTGTAAATTTTTTGTCGCGCAACAATAAGCAATTCAGTGCAACATAGGAAAACGAAAACTAATGTCGTAAGAAACAAAGTGTTGTGCGACATTTGAAATTGTTCTCTCATTCAAATTTTATTAAATTTGAATGAAATTTTGTAAACTTATATAAAAATGTTTCATTTAATGATTGAATAAAAATATGAATGAGTAAAAACAATTTTGTGCAAGTCAACAACAACAACATGAAACAAAATGTGCGACATTTAAATTTCATAAAATTTTGTTTTATTTTCATACCGTTTATTTTAAAAAAATAAAATCTAAATAATGTCAATGCATTTTGTCAATTAACAAATACAAAATGTCAATTTTTTTTGAAATTTCTAATTAAGCAAAATCCTTTGTCCTAGTAATTTTCTTCTTGTATTTTTGAGGATTGAAAATTTCAAATTTAACGGTTTGTTAAAATTTAAAACAATTTACTGAGAATAAAATTTTTTTTTGCTTCTTTATATTTTTCTCCTACTTGTTTAATCATAATGAAACCAATCTGCTGGTATTCTCATTTTTTAACAAAAAAAATAAAGAAAGAAAATTAAAAAGCACTCATGTACATTTCAAGAATTAACGTTTCTTATATTTTTGCAAAAAAACTTAACCATTAAATAAACATTGGCTGCTGATTAAAACTGTAAATCATAGTTCAAGTAAAGTAAAGAGATGTATAATTAACAGCACAAGCATAAGTAAAAAATTATCGATTGACTCAACAGACATAATTTATAGAATGCAATAAATAAAAAACTGGAATCAAACTTGATCACCTTGAAAGCATTCTCTATGCAACAAAATATATAAATGTTACGGAATTTCCTCGAAGGTGCAGACAAAAAATCTTTGTATTTTTAAACAATGAAAATGAATGAAAGTAATTTCCTTTCGTGTGTTTTAAATTTAAACTAATTAATTTCCATAATCATCATCTTTCCTCTCTCTCTGCAGGTTATTTACATTGTAATTGGCTTTAATGAGACTTTTTATATAAAAAAAAGTTTTTTGAGACATTTTCCCAGAAGAAAAGTTTGAGATGTGACAAATTATGTCTTGTCGCTTGAATGGGCGTGCATCTTTAATTACTTAAAATAATTTACACTTTTCATCAAATTTCTCTGACATTTTTTATTTTTTTTTATTACTACCAAAATATAAAAGAAAGAAATAAAACAATAAGAGCATAAAATTCAAAGTGGAAAATGTTTTGCTTTATGCTGTAAATGAGAACTAAAATTATGAATATTATTGTGAAGTTTGATACACAATGGTGACGGGCGGAATGAAAGCGAAACTTGTGTTTTATTACAACAAATCAGCGATGATCTTTTGCATTGTGATGATGGGTGAATTGAAGATAAAAATGGTTGGGCATTTTCAAAAAAAATTTAAAAGCTTTTTTAGAAAGATTTAAAATTTTCAATTAACGGTTTTTAATTTTAAAATTCAAAATAACAAACTTTTCAAGTTTAAATTTAAAGTTATCAAATTTTACGATTTTTTAAGTTGAACTTTTCAAGATAAAATGATTTTGTTTACAAATTTTTAGATTTGAAAATTTAAATTTAAAAAATACGTTGAAATTCTACAAAATTTCTGTTTAAAAACGACTTTTTATTTTTATATTCAAAAATCAGTAGAAATAAAAAATTTTGTGTTCATTAAAAATGAGAAAAATTTAAATTTAAAAACTGACTTCTTTCGAATTTAAAAAAAACCGTTAAAAAGAAGTTTTTAATTTATTAAAAAAACGATTTTCAACATTTAAATTTGAAAAATCCGTTAAAATAAAAAAATAAATTCAAAGTTTTCCATCCATTGAAATTTTTCATTATATTCTTCTTCTTTATTTTGACAATGCACGACAACATTACATTTTCGCTTTTTATTACCTTTGCATATTCATCTGCGCCACAGTTTCAGTGACATTTAGATTAATCATTATGGGAATAAATAAATCAAAGCGAGCTCTTTTCATTGTCTCTCTCTTCTCTTTTTTGAAAAGGTTGCGATTGTTTGCGATTTCACGGTGTGCAGTTGCTGAATATAAAAGTTAATTTTTTCATTCAATAACAATTTTTTTTTTATTCTAATTTTAGATGCTTTAAAACTTAATTTTTATTACTAAACTTGAACATCTCCAACAATGGATGATTTTGAGAATATGACAGAATTCTCGCCTTTTACATGGCAACCTGTTTATTCTGATGGTACGCGGGGTGAAATTATGGATTTTAACATAGCCATTGAGAGTCAGTCACAATTGTCATCATCGAGAGGAATTCTTGAAACAATTGTTGAAGAAACTTCAGATGATGAAAATGAAAATGGACTTTATGGAGCTAAATGGAGTGGAAGTGATAGCTTTAGCTCTGGATCATCCGAAACTGGCTCTGTTGTTCATGTCGAAGCACAAAATGGTTAGTAAAAATTTCTTGAAAAATTTACTTAATTTTTTATTTCAATTTTATTTTTAGATCACGACAATCAAGACACAATGTCAGAGCGAGATTTCATTTGTCCACCAAAAAGACGTAGACAAGAAATTGAGCAGCCAAAGCTTGATTTTATTCCAACATCATCACTTTTTAGTCAGCTGCTTAATGTGCCAAATGCAGTTCATAATGAAAATGGAATCTTTGACAGCTATTTCATGAAGCAGAATGACCTTCGGTAATTATTTTGAATGACTTTTATGATTTTCTTTAAATTTAATTAAAAAATGAAGATGAAAAAGAAATAATAGATTTTGTTAATTAAAAAATTTCGATTGAAAATTTAGTGAAGCTTTTTTAAATTAAAAATCGGTTATTTTATGAAAATATTTAAATATTTCAAAAATTAACGTATGTTTCAACTTTTCTTTATGTTGTGTGACAAAAAATGTGATGTGACAATTTAAACATCTTTCGCAACATATGTTGTGTGTCGGGCAACAAAGAGCGACTTTCGTTGCTCCAGTGATTTTTAACTTGCGAACTTGAGAAAGCAACGAAATTGATCCATGTTTGTGAAAAATTATTGAAAAAATATTGAAGTTTTCAGCAATTTTTAAAAAGCATCTTTTACTGTTTCACGATTTTTCTCAAAAAATAATTTTTTTTAAATCAAACGGTGTAAATTTGGCTTGAAATTTAAAGCTTTTTAATTTTTAAACAAAACAAATTTCTAATACAAAAACATTGATTTTGAATTTAAAAAAAATTTTTTTTAATTTTTCATTTAAACAAAACACAAAAATTCTATAATTTCTTTCATTCACTTACAACAAATTTGTTTAATTACTGTCTATACATCGTACTAAATAAAAAATTGAGTAAGCACTTAAGCATACATTGAGCAGATGTAAATAATTGATTTGTAATGTGAAACTATTGATTAATTTTGTTTCGCTTTGTTAATTATTGTTGTGAATGAACTTGATGAAATGAGGAAAAAGAATTTTTAAGTAGATTTATTTTTATTTAGATAGAATGAAATTAATTGACTAAATTTTTTACCTTTAGATTTATTTATTTGAAATTATTGTAAATAAAGTTTAGAAAGATTGAAAATTTTGAAAAGTTTTAAAGAAGAACATAAAAGTCTTAGATTTTTTTAATTTTTCTGAAAACTTTTCAAAATATCATCAAAATTTTTTACAAACTTTTTTGCAAATTTTTTTTGAATTTGCAATTTTTAAAATTTTTAGAAAATTTTTGAAGCTGTTTGTAAATTTTCAAAAATTTTCTAAAAATTTAAATACAAAAATTTAACTTTAAATTGACGATTGATTTTTTAATTAAAATTTCCAACTCAATTAAATTTTAATTCCTATTTAAAATTCTCCTTTCTAATTAGAAAAAAAATTAAATTGTCAATAGCTCAAGGAAGTTATTTAATATAAAAAGTTCAATTAATACAATTTAAAAAAGCAGTCAATTAAGCATTTCATTTATGTCTAATAGTAAAAAAAGAACCTTCAAGCAGAAAACCGATCATGACAAGCCTCCAAAGCGAATTAAATTGTTAAAAATTCTCGTCCAGCTGAGTTCAGCTGCGTAACTTTTAATGACTAAACAAAATTCTAAATTTAAAAAGCAAAATTTCTTGTGCATTTTTACAAAATTTATTTTTTGACCTTCTACAACAAAAGAAGATTTCATAGCAAGCACATTGAAATCATCATCATTGAAATTGTCAAATGTTTGTGCTTTTGAGCTTATTTGAGTTCCCCTCTTTTGCACATTATGAAATCTCTCATTATTGAGTGTTGTTTGTTCGTTGTGCTAATGCAACATTCTTTTGTTTTGAATACCACACAATTCGACCGCGATTTTATTTGTTGCTCATTTGTCATGTGCTTTTCAATCGATATCGTACATGTGCACGGTAGATTATTTTTATTTTTTAAAATAGTTTTGATTTTGAAGGGAAAAAATTACAATAATAATAATGGAAGTGATTTAAAAATGTATTATGTTTTTATAGTTCATCTAGTGAGGTTGATTGTACTATTAAAAAAATTTCTATAGATATTGATTTTTTGTTGTGGTTTTTTGAACAAAATGTAAAGAAAAATTGAAAGTAATAAAAAATGTCTGAATTTTTGAACAAAAATTTAACGAATTTTACAAATTTTCAAAAACCGTTATATTTAAAATTTAAAAAAACATTTGTATTATTTTGTTAAAAACTTTAAAGACCATAATTTAGTTTACAATTAATCCAAAGGGTAGGAAGTTTGATAATATTCATAAAGTAGGCGTTGGAAAAAATTCGTTTTAAGGCTACTTCATAAAAATTGAATATTATCAAAAAACTATCAAAAATCTCCTTCAAAATTTTTATTTTTTTTTAGTTTGATACTTTTTTTTGATAATTTTTAAAGACTCCCACACTTTGATTTTATCCTTTAAATCACAAGTTTTATATTTTTTCATTTAAAATTTAAATTAAATTTTTTTTGATTTTTTAAACGATGAAAATTCTGAAATTTTTCTTTATGTTTTATTATGAAGCTAAAAATATTCTTAGTAAAATTGCACATTCTAGACAAAAAACAATAATAAATAAAGAGAAAAACTGCATTAATTACTTGTCACAAATAATTTGATTTATTCTCATAGAAAAAAGTATTTTTAAACTTCAATTTATTGAGAATAGTTGAATGTGATCAGAAAATTATTAATTCAGTAAGCGGTAAAACGTTGTGAAGTAAATAAAGGCGAAAAGTGTGAACGAAGTTTGTCAGTTATTTGAAAATTGAATAGAGCAATTATTTAACAAATCACGAATTATTGAAGGTTTAATTAATTGTCAATAATTTTAGTGCTGATGAATCAATAATGAGACTAATTTTCAAAATGTTTTCTTTTGTGTCGTGAATTTGAGATGAAAAACGTTTGTGAGTCATTTGTGAATTTCTCATGACAAGTTTTTGCTTCTTTAAAGTTTAATTTTATAATAAACGTGAGAAAATTAATTTAAAAATAATTTAAGGCAAACATTTTTTTCATAAAAAATTTTAATGTAAGAAATTTACTAAATTTAAATTTTAAAAACTCGTTAAATCTAAATTTTAAATTTAATGAATTTAAGTCTTTAAAATCTTGTAAAATTTCCAAATTTGAAAATTATTTTATTTTCATTTTGAATTAAATTTTTACTATAATAATTTGAAAAGTTAAATGACCGTTGATTTTTAAATTAAAGTTTATTAAATTTTTAAACACAAATTTCAAGTACGTTATTTAAATTTCTAAAACTTAAATCAGAAAATAATTAAACCTGAAAAATATTTTTCATCGAAAAATCAAAAAAAAATTTCAAATTTTTTAATTAAAAACATTTTGAAATTTTAATGACAGTTATTTTAAATTAAATTTAATGAAACTTCTACAAATAAGTTCCAAATAATTCAAATATTTACAAATTGAAAAGGAAATGTTTGAAAAACATTCAAGAATTTTCATAAATAAAATTTTTTAAAGAAAATCTGACAAATTTTTCTACTAATAGCTGAAAATTGTGTTCATTTTAAAAAACATGACAAAATGAAATTTTATGAGTTAAAATTTTACATAAAATTCACATTACGCCCACTTTAAATTGTGAATGCTTTTGACACATTATCATAATTAAATGAAATCTCTCTCCATATCCATAATCAAGGTCTTCAGTTGTACGTCTCTCGGGACATAGCCCATGCGATTACCACTCTTGACTCGGAACACTTTTTCACCAGTTATATCTGTTTCTGGGCACATTAAAATTAAAAGATTCAATGACTAAATTTTTTATTTATTCACAACAGACACAAAAACATGTCCATAAAAGATTAAAATGAATTCATCAATCATTAGAAATCTCATTTAAGTGCGCATTTTCCAACTCAAAGCGTCAAAACATTTCATCAGACTGAAAAAAAAGAATTAAAATTGGGTCATTCACAGGGGAATTTCACTCGGAAGTAAATTTTACTTCCATTTACTTCCGGAAGTAAAAATTTACTTCCGATTTTTTACTTCCGGAAGTAAATCGGAAGTAAATTTACTTCCGTCGGAAGTAAAAGGAAGTAAAATTTACTTCCGGAAGTAAATGGAAGTAAAATTTACTTCCGACTATGAAAAAAATTTTATTACAAAAATATTTTTTTAAAAATTTGTATCTGCCAAACTAAAGCTATAGGGCGATTTCAGAAATGAAGAAATTCTACAAAAAATCTCTCCTTATTTCATTTTTCTCTTTAAATATTCGTTTGAACTCTTTCAAAATAGGCCTAATTTATGTCTTAACTATGAACTTTTAGCATTAACTATTTTTAGAACATAAAATTTTTTATTTGACCCAAATTTGATATTTGACAAGCATTAATTAAGCACAAAAATATTTTTTTTCTGACAGATTTTTGCAAATTTTGGCTTTATTTTTCATTGAATCTCTTAGAAGAATAGTTTTAAAGCAACTGAATTTTTTTTATGTTTCATCTTATATACCATTTTTACTGTATCAAACAATGATTAATAGAAGATAATAGCGTCAATTACGCAAAAAAATTGAAATTGGTAAGAATAAAAAGCGTTTGTAGAGAAAAGTTTTGTTTTTGAAATCTTGAAATTCAAGTTTTTCTCCAATCTAGCTTCTTACTCTATGTCCTTTTATATGCAAAACACAATTTATATTTAAAACAAGTGATCATAAAAAGAAACATTGAGATTAATATGAGAAATAAAATGAAATTCGAATTTTGAACAAAAGTAAGCAGAAAAAGAATTACAAAACATATTTTTTTTCGAGTTTCATTTCTGAAATTGCCCAAAAGTAAAATACACTTCAATAGCTGACCATCAGATACCATTGAGATTGATTAAAAAAATTCAATCATTATGGGAAAGTAATTAGCACATTTTAGTTTTCTGTCAATAGAATGTCTCTGAAATTTAAAGAGAAATATATTATTATATTTTTAGCGCATTTTTTCAAAAAAGTACGCTATTATGCTCACGATGGCTGGCTGGCTGTGCAAGTCATAACTCGGCAACGGTAAGTCGTGGAGAGGTGGTTGATAGCTTGTTAGAAAGATTTTGACGTGTAGGTAAGCCATCAAAAGAGTTTTTGGGGTAAGTGTTGACCCAAGGGTGGTCCCACAACATGCATGTCCTCACATGGACCAAAAATTTTTTTTTCACTAAAAAGTCTTAAAATGTCATGAAACGTCGAGAAAACATTTCAAAAATTAATATATTTAAGTAGGATTAATATATTTTTAACAATTTAAAATATATATATATTTGCAATAAATGCAAAAAATTTCAGCACTTTAGCTTAATTAGATCAATCAAATCTAAAAATCGACCAATAGTTATACTTAATAGCAAAAACATCTACAAATTATTGATATTAGAATATTTTTCAATTAATCAAAATTTATCGATAGAGATGAAAAAATTTTACTGATTTCTTCTTTATACATAATATTGAAAATCACAAAAGATTTAAAAAAATCTTTAATTTCTTCATTTTACTTTTCGAATTGATAAAAAAAATCAGTAATATTAACCGTCAGTGACGTGTTAAAAGCGCATTTTCCCGCAACAGATTAGTTTTGTTTCAAAATTCATTGAAAGTTTCAAAAAAAATTTTTTCCGGCCTTTTTAAAGTCAGTACAGCCAAAAACATACTTGGGTCCAAATGTCCAAAAATCACTTCTGACATGTTTTCTCGACGTTTTTATGACATTTTAAGATTTTTGGATGAAAAAAATTTTTTGTTCCATGTGATGGAAATCCACCACATGCATGCCCTTGGGTCAACATCAATCTAAAAACTTTTTATGCCATCTTATTGTACGCTTCAAGACCTTTCTAACAAGTATAAATATGTCTGTATTTGGAAAATTTCGGTTTTTGGTCCATGTGATGCACCTGTGCGGCACATGCATACACTAGGGATAAATGTCCAAAAATCATTTTTGACATGTTTTTTTCGATGTTTTATGAGATTGTAAGATTTTTTGGTGAAAAAAACTTTTTTTGGTCCATGTGGTGGACGTCCACCATATGCATGCCATAGCTCGGCATGGAGAACGAATCTCGCGGAAAGCTTCCGTTACACCGGTCTCATAGTCAGAACCAACAGATTGGTGTAAAAAGTTTGGTAAAAAACCGTTTTTTGAAAGACTAGTTACGGAGACAGACAGAAGGGACAGACGGACAGACAGACAGACGGACAAAGTTTGCACAATAGCGCCTTTTGTCTAAATATGATGGAAATGCACTAAAAAATGATTTAAGAATACTTGAAAGGTTTTTTTAAATTTTTTTGATGTAATTGTTTACAATTTTTTACCTGGAAGTAAATTTACTTCCGGCCGGAAGTAAATGGAAGTAAAAATTTACTTCCGGAAGTAAATGGAAGTAAAAATTACTTCCGGAAGTAAATGGAAGTAAATTTACTTCCGGAAGTAAAAAATAAAAATTTACTTCCATTTACTTCCGGAAGTAAATTTACTTCCGAGTGAAATTCCCCCTGGTCATTCACACGTTGCTTTTCCTCTCATATATGAAATTTTTTTTTGTTACTTGACATATTTGAAATAAAAAATTTCTTTGAAAAAATAATTGTGCTTGAGGTGACACAGAGACTTAAAAATAAAAAATATGGTCAACTAAAAATTCATGCGTTGAATATGAAAATATTTTTGGAGTCATTTTGTCACGTTTATTCTTTATTGTGATATTTTTGGTCATCATATGTGGAAGAAAAAATTTTTTTTTAAATATTCTCCGCCTATTTGAGTCTATAAATTTTTTTTGCTATTTTTAATCTTCTTTACGTATTTCCAAAAATCTGGCAATTTTAAAGAGAAATAAATGACACTGAAAATAAGAAAATAATTTCCTCTGTTTTCTTACTTTCTTACATGCAAAATTTATTTGATTTCTTCTTTGCTATGAATCGAATGAAAATTCATGAACGTTAGAGTTTTGTTAAGACAAAAATTGAATGAATGTGCACTGTATGAAGAGAGAGAAAATTTTAGTTTTAGAGCTGTAAAATTCATCACTTGAGAATTAAATTTATTTTAACAGGTTCTTTAAAATTTAAAATAAAAAGATACGTTAAATTTTAAAATTTTATATCTATTTTTTAGAATTTAAACTTTTGCAAACAATTTGACAAATACTTTTTTCATAATGTGAAAATTTTTATTAGTTTAGATTTTTTTAATGAATTTCTTTAAAAAAATTTCATTAGCAGAAATTTTTTCAATAGTAAAAATTTAAAATTCCAATGACCGTTAATTTCAAATGATGCCATCATAGAAAAAATTTCTCCATAAATTTAAATTTTTCACACAAAATAAATTCGCAATGAATGAAAGTAAACACAAAAACGTTCAGTATATTCCCAAGAGAGCAGAATTAAAAAAAGAGAAGAAACAAAAAAATTTTCGAGAGAGATTTCACCTCAATTTCTTCTACTTACTTACATACATATTGAGCTCTATATGTTTCATTAAACTGGCAATCTTGTAACAAAAAAAAACAAGCAAGAAGGAGTTGTTGTGTTATAAATAAAAGGCACATGGAATGGCAATAATAAGAAAAGTGAAATTTCTTGCAATCGCTCTTGAACATGATCATACAGTTTACATTGCCTTTTGGCTCTTGCAATTGCCATACAAGCCTCTCACCGCTCTGGCGAGTCGAATTTTGTTGAAATTTTTCTTTCTTTCTCTCTCGCTCGCTTAGTTTTCTTTTTGAACCGTTATGACGCAAGTGATCATGCCTCTGACACTCTTATTCGCGATTAGACAGCTTGCAGTCGCAATAGCTTGTGTTAAATAAAAACAAATAATAAAAAATTATTTATAACACGCTTTGTTTTTGCATAAACTTTCGAAGCACTGCGTAGGTGCAAAAGTTATAATATTTCAAGAAGAAAACTTGACTTTCTGTTTATTTAAAACTCTCCAAAATTGGATCAGTGAAAAAAATAATTAAAACAATTTTCAAGGTTTGCAAAGGAAGCTGCATCGCCATTCTCACATCGCGTGCAGTCTGAGAGAGACTTTAAAGTTTTTATTTGTAAAAAAATTATTCAAAGTGTGACAGATGTTTCAAAACATTGAGCAAATTCTTTATTTTTTACTCTCTCGAATTTAGTTGAGTGATATTAACCGGTGTATTTTGTGTTATTAATTGTGTATTTCAAAACAAGGAAATAATTTATAAATTTGTAAGTTTACATTAAGAATAATTGTATGAAAATAGAAAAACATGTTTAGCAAAATTGAGAAAGGAATTTTGTTCATTCTTCTTGAATAATTTAAATTTAAAATTGAATAATTTCAAAGAAATTTTTAACAATATTTTTGACAACAAGTGTTTAGAAAAGATTTAAATTATGAGAATTTTTTGAATATTGTTATTCAATGTGTTTTTTTTACGATTCGGCACTTGCTTGCATACTTGACTAGTATGCGCATGTAGTAACTTGACTATATGCATGCAACTTGACTTACACAAAATTGTCTGTAATTCAATTAAATTTTATTTATTTTGGTCAAAAGTTTTTAAACTTGAGGATTATTGATTTTTATACAATTCTACAAATTTTTGATGGAATCGGATAAAATCTGGATAAATCAGAGACATTTTATATAAGTCAAGTTATATGTATATAGTCAAGTCATACCAGTCAAGTGTATATGCAAGTACCGAACCTAAAAATAAAAAAGTCTCAATTTTCGACTAAAATTCTACTTGAAACTTAAAAAAATTGGTAACAAAAAACTTAAAACTAAGTCAAGTAAAAAATTTTGTTGCTTCAGGAAACTTTGTAAATTTGCGACTTTTTTGTGGATTTTAAAATTTTTTCTAAAATTTAAAAGTTTTCTAAGAAATTAGATTCATAATCAAAAACTGTCTTTTTTTAAATTAAAATTACGTACAAAACAAATTTTCAATAGTCAAGTCATAATTTTACTCTACATTTTAAAATTATTTCATCATATTTTGATGCAAAATTTTCTTTATCAAGTTTAAATCTGTCTATCTAATCAACCTCATTCTATCAATAAATGACTCACACACAATGATCCAAAAATACCCAAAAAATTTTCTTCATTACACCTAAAACATAAAAAAACTTCACTACAATCTAGTTCAATTTCACACCGTCATGTCTTGTCTACTTCTTCTCTTATTTCACATACACACATGAATGTCGCAAGCAACAGCTCACAAAATTTTTTCACTTTTTTTGATAATGAAACGAAAACACATTACACGAGACATTTATTGTAAAACTTTGTCTACATTCGAACGCTTTGCGGCATAACAAAAAATAAAATAAATTTTTTCACTCGTGAATTGTGCGAAATAATAAATTTTATTTTGACATAATTGATTATTTACTATAAAAAGAGTGTAAGTGAAAGGAAGTCACAAAAAATGAAGAAGTTATTAAGTATTTGAAAATGAGTAATTTTATCTCCATTAACCTTATTTCTATGGCAAGAGAGTTAATTTTAGACGTTTTGTTTACATAAAGAGCTTGTCTGTGAGTAACTCTGAGGTAGATTGTAGATTGGAATGTTCAATGTAAAGTGAAGAAAGAAAGAAATTTTGTGTAGTTTTTAGGAAAAATATTTTTTAACAAATTTAAAAAAATGTTAGTTTTGTAGGTGTTTAGAAATTAAAAAAATATTCCTTGTTTTTTCGTTAGATTTCTACAATTTTAATATTTTAATTTACCAACGTTTTTTTTAAATTTGAATTTCAAAAAACATTTTTACAAAATTTTTCAGAAATTAATTTTTGATATTTTTAAAATTTCAATAATGGAAATTTTGTTTATCGTTGTAATCAAAAATTTCTTTTTTTGCAAATAAAAGTTTTGTTTTGAAAAATTTGTCTTTTAACGTTTTTTTAATATTTAAATTTTTTAATTTAATAAATTTTTGTAACATTAAATTAAAATAAACTCATGGTAATTTTGTTTAAAATTTAAAAATTTTTAACTTATTTTTGGAATAAATACGTTATTATTTTAGTTTTTAACGGAAATTTCAAATTTATAAAAAACGTTAATACACAAAATTATAAATTATAAAAAATCGTTAAAAAATATTTTTTATCTCAACAAAAAACCATAAGAATTTTCAAAATTTTCTTTCTTAAATGATTAATGACAAACTTCTAAAAATCTGATGCATTTCACTCATGATGTCTCCCTTCTTTCCTTTACAACATTAACTATTTTAAGATTGAAGAATCTCATTAATTAGAACGTTTATTTGAGAGAATAGAATGTCACATTGAGACACTTTATTGATGTTTACACACACTGAGATAGGCATAAAAGATGCATGTATCATGAAAGATGAGAAGAAATTGAGTGTAAAAATATACAACAGTTGTTATTATTTATTAAGAACTCTCGGATGTCGTGAAATCAAAATTGTGATGTGGAAATGAAAAGTTTTCTTAATTCTAAAATTGAAGGGTGAAAGTTGCGTAAAAATTAAGTGTGAAAATATAAAAATTAAAATTATTTTTTGAAAGTCTACGGAAATTGTCAAAATAAATTGAGTTGTGCGAGATTGGATTAAAAATGCTGCTTAATTAGTCATAAACAATTGGCATGAAATTTTTTACTGAGTTCAAAAAATTAATTTGAACTCTCTTAACCTTGTCAAATTAATTTTAATTAATAAATTTACTTGATCTTTATCATTTTACACAAGAAAACACCTTCAATTTTTTAAAAAAAAAAACAAAAATTTTCTCCATGATTATTAATTGATTTTTCTGCCTCCACAAACAAGTGAGTTTTTTAATGTGTTTTGCTCTAAATACTTTTACTCTCTGTGTGTTTACATATATGACCCTCTTTGCCTGTATAATCTTGGCACTTGCATGTACACACAATTATGCGAATGAATGAATGTAAAGATTAAAATACGGGTTAAGAAAACGAAAAAAAAAAACAACTGGAATAATTAATTAATTAATAACATGAAGTTTTCTTGATATGAATTGAAGTTTTTTTATTATTAAACATCTCAAAAACTTGAACTTAGATTGATCTTTGTTGAACTTTTTTTTAAATTACTTGAATATAAATCACTAGATTAGTTAAATCATTTTAATATCTAAATTTTGATTAGATGAAGATTAAATATAATGAAGATTTGCAATAATTGAAAATTTACAGAGTTTTGATTATTATAAGCTCATTGTAAATATTTATTAAAATTTCCACAATTTTTATCCTACCCTATTTCAATGTCAAAACATTTTTTATTTATTGAAAACGTTAATTATTCATTGCAATATTTTTCTATCTTGGAATTTTCCTTTAAAATAATATTGGAAGAAAATTCAAAAGGTGAAAATGAAAGAAATTCAAAGAATCTTTTGGAATTTTCCTTTTGATTTTTCTAGTTTGATTCATTTTTTTATCACTTCATAAAAATATTTTTATTAAATGCTTTGTTTAATTTATAGAAAATTTATTAGACAAGATAAGTGAATGTTCTAAATTCTGTCTAAAAATACCTAAAAAATTAATTTACAATAATTAAAAAAGCTTGAACTGAATTTTAATTGCAACAAAGTTATTTGCTTTAAAATTGTAGAGTTCGGCACTTGCATGCATACTTGACTAGTATGCAAAAAGTGACTTGACTATATGAATGCAAGTTGACTTAGAGAAATTTTCTCTTTTTTCATTAAAAATTTAATTCAATTCGTTCAAAACTTTGCAAATTTTTATAGAAAGCAATGATTCTTATTGAACGAATTGAATAAAATTTGGAAGAATCAAAAATATTTTTTGTATTATAACTTGCATACACATAGTCAAGTCACAATGAGCATACAAGTCAAGTATGAATGCAAGTGCGGAATCCTAAAAATTGTAATACTTTTTCCAACGTCGAAGGTTATTAGGATTCTCAATTTATTATAAACAATCAATCATAGTAAAATAAGTACAGTAAACATTTAATGACCTCGAATACTTTTCATTTTCAAGTACATATGCCAAATGTGTATCAAAATTCTTCATTTTTTCTCTTTATTTACATATACATCATTTTAAAAAGAATTTTTATTTTCATCTCCCACAGGTACAGATTTGATGAATTGGGCGTTGAACTTTTTTCGGATTCTGATCGTCTTTCTTTTACATCTTTAAGTCGTTCATCGTCATTAATTCAATTTGAGTCATTGGAACGACAATTACAGAGTGATTCTCAAATATCAGGCTCATCACCATCAATTTATTCATACGAAGGCACAAATTCAACTTCACAACAGCTTCATCAACAACAACAGCAAGAATCAACTGAAAAATCCATCAATTTGCCTTCAATTAAGATAACAAATTCAACTGTTCAAACTGTACAATTTACAAATTCTGATAGTGAGCCTTTTTCAAGTGGTAGCGGCAGTACAAGTGGAAGTTTCTCAAGTGACGATAGTGAAATTCATGCAACAGTAAAAACAAACGAAGTGGTCAATGATTCATCACTTTCATCAAATTCATCAGCTGGTACACAAATGCTAAAACAATCAGACGAAAATAATAAAAAGAAAGACTTTCGTGCTAAAAATTCAGTTGATAGTTTAAGTGAAGATTCTGGCTATTGTGATCGTGACATTCGTTCATTGCCAGCTGGTGGCACATTATCATTGGATGCATCACTTCCTAATGGAAATGATCTTGAAGATGAAGATGAAAATGTAATTGAAGTGAAATCAATTTTGCCAAGAATTCGCTCACATTCTGATGATGACGATGATATTTGCTATCATAGCATGGAGAGCATAAGTCGACGTTTTAAATCTCGCAAAATTGAGGACTCTCTTGTTACACAGCCGCACAGCATTCATGAGCTAAAAATAGAGCACGCGAGTGCCAACGAACACAGTACGATGAGTAAAAATAAGTCGGAAAATCTGCCGTCTGTGTCTCGACGACGCGAACAGCAATTCATTTCCATCAGCTCACCGGAGCTACACGCGAACAAAGTTTTTGTAGCTGGCAATTCCAGATCGAAGCAAAGAAATTGTCGTGGTAGTGAACAATTTACAGTTTCAAGTTTACCTGATCATTTAAATTTAATATCAAGTGATTGTGCGATTGAGAGTGAAACTGTTGCAAGTAAAAATTTCAATCTTTTTGATTTCAATTACGGAAATAATAATAATAATAGTAATAGTGTCAGTGGCAGCAAAAAAGTTGTTGATATTTCGGCAAGTTGTGCGAATTTAACTTTACTTAATTATTCGGATGATTGCTGCTATGATTCGCATAGATTGTTGCCAATAAATCGTACTGCAACGAAAACAAAAACAATGAGTGGCAAATATCCGCCTGCGCCAAGTTATCATGATGATGATGACGATGACGAAGAGGATTACATTGCAAATTATCGTAGCAAAGAATTAACTTCATTATTAGAAGAAATTTCTGCGCATTTTAATAAAAATTTGTCAATTTTAAATGATCGTGAGGCTTCTTATGAGCCACAGACTGATGTTAGAGATGGTAAGTAATTTTTAAGAAAACTTTGGAATGAAATTTTATCAATGTTTTAATATAAATCAAGTTGATCTAAAATGTCTAAAAAATAAAATTTAAAAATATTGAATATTTCTGTATGAATTGAAATTTGATATTTTTAAAGCTTAAAATAAATTCTCTATGAAATTAAGCTTGTCATCGCAAAACAGATGATAAATTTCAAAATAATTATTTGTTTTAAAAAAGTCAAGTTGAAGGCGAAATGTTATCAAGTTATTGTAGAATTGTCAGTTAAAACAAATTTAAAAAAGTTCGATTTAATTATTTAATATTCAGTTATTTAAATTTTATTATTTTCAATTTTCAAGTTGTAAGTTGAACAACTAAATTTAAAGTTAAATTCTAATCAATTCAAGTTGATATTTGAAATTTTTAGTCAAGTCATTTTATTTTAAATCAAGTAGTTTATTTGTCAAGTTATATTGCTTGAATGTCAAGCTTACTTGATTTTTTATTAGGCAAACTCGCTTCTTGTAGTGATCAAAATACATCAAACAAAATGAAAATTTTGATAAATGATGTGTTATGACAAAATGATATCGTGTTTACTACATAAAAATTATTATCTTTAATAAAACTTAATTCAGAGTAAAAAATCTTTAATTAACGTAAATAAAAGATTTTCAAACCTTGACATATTTTTATGCTAATTTTAATAGTTTGTTTAAAAAAGGAAAATTCACAACTAAAATAGCTTCATCTTTCATTTATTTTCTTTCTATTTTTATGTGAATGATTTGGTCACAGCTGAATTTTTTATTTATTTTCTATGAATTATTTAAATTTTTTTTTTATTTACAATTTGAATTTATTCAAAAAAAAAAAAATTTATAAAATTTCTTTAGATCTTAAAAGTTTTCAATTGTGTCAATAATTTTCTAATTTTTAATTAATTATTTTCATTAATTTCTTATTTTAAAGTAGTGAAAAAATCATCACCGTCACCACCTCCAAAAGCACCACCACGTGCGAGGACACAAATCAAAACGAGTCCAAATCACAAAGCAAAGGCTTCATTTGATCGTGATCCCACAAATTTATCAACGACCTACGCACAGAGCTTAGAAAAGTGTAATTTTAAAATTGATGAGCCAGTGAATGTTTATAATACAAGACAAAATATCGATGCGACTGATGGAGATTTACAAAAGCCAGTACATAAAAGAAATTTTGTCTCAAGCACTCCAAATTTAAATTATTTTGATTTTGAAATGCGAAATATTCAACATTATAGTTCTATTGATAATACAGCAACATTAAATAATGACAATGATCATTTAAGTCCATCATTTACAACAGGCTGTACTTCCATGAAAGAAATTCCATCATCAAATTCTCGTGCAAGTTCAACTGGTATTTTAGCATCACATTCAGCTGGCGGTTCACGTAGTGGATTGTCAGTAAGTTTCTGTCCAATTGTAAGTGAAATTAGCTGGCAAGTAAGTCAAGATGATGACGAAATATCTGATGACGTCGAAATGGATCCATCAGCCGGTGATAATTATAATACATCACGCAATGACTCACTTGTGAACTACTACAACGATACAAATTGTACTGATGATGATGATGACGAAGAGGATTTCGATGATTTTCGTGCTGTTGGAACATCAACAACACTAACACAATCAAAAAATAATGATCATATTGAAGAAAACATTGAAACATTCGATCATCATGAAAACATTGATGAAACATTAACACAAACAAACAACGAAACAATCATTAATGTTGATGAAATGAACAAAACAGCCGATATTGGCAGTAACAAAATGCTCGTTGAATCGCAAACACCTAGTGAAAAATTTATTAGCGCCGAAACAAGTCAAACAATGACAACGGTGCCACAGAATTTTAGTAATCAGCTGACAATGGAGAAACCATTGAAAAATAAACAGAAAAAATCAATTTTCTCGCGTCTTTCGTCCGGTTTTCGATTTTCATTTCGCGGAAAGAAAAATAAAAAACTTGTCAATGATGGTGTTGTTCATTATCCAGTTCCAATTGAGACGAATAATAATAATAAACAACAGCAGCAGCAACAGGCAACAGAAAATAAAGTAAAATCTACAAAAACAAATGATTTTATTTACATACCGCTAAAAGAACCAAACGATAATAATTTTAATTTACAGAATGAGAAATTAGCATCAGATTTGCACGAGAAATTGCATAATACAGCGATGACTTCTGAACAGCAGCAGCAGTCAACAGTTGCCACTGATCGACAGTCGAGACCGATGAAACCAGCACGCGAGTCGCCACCCAAAGCAGGTGGAAATGGAAATTCACAAGTGATGGGTAAACCGCCACTTCCAAAGCAACCACCACGTATTGTCGGCACTACAACAAAACGACCGAGTGCGCATCCTCAACCGAGAGCATCGTCTACACCACGCGATTACAACGATGGTGAATTTTATCAACATAACATGATTGGAGATGGTCTGAAGCAGCAGTATTATTCAGAACGTGCCAGAACGATGGATAGTGGACATAAAATTGGTTTAATTGAGACCAATCTTGATACAGATGAGACAATAATTAATGGCAAAACACAAAGTTTAATGGAATTGGGTATTGGGCAAAATAATGGGTCGCGTAGTGGAATTGTGAATAGAATGACAAGCATGGGTGGTGTAAAAGTCATGAATCAAAGTGTCAGTGAAAATCAAAATAATGCAAGCAATGAACGTGGTCGTCCACACAAAAGTATGGAATTTTTATTGGATAAAGAAAATCATCAAAGAGTTTTGGTGAGTAGCAAAAAACTTTTTTATTTTCTTGAGTTTGTCTTGTGTTGGCAAAAAAAATTCTTTTTTTTTTGTCTTATCAAAAAAAGTATTGGAATTTTTTTTTTCATAGAAAATTATTATCGTACTTATCTTATTAGTTGTCAGATAGTCTTAAAAAATGTGAGTTTGTTTACAATTCGACTTGTGTGTGCTCAATGATAAGAAAAAAGGAGAAAGAAGTAAAATAATTGGTGATGTTTTTTTAACAAAATAAATGAAATGTTTTAAAAGCAATTGAAGGTGTATTTAACATTGAAAGTGAAATTTGGAATTTGAAATATTAATGGACATTTGATTAAGTTTATTAAGAGTGAATATTTTAGAATTTTATTCTTAAAAAGATTGATGAATCAAAAGAATTGACTGATGAAGAAAGAATGAATCAAACTTAAAACCAGTGATCAAGTGAGAAAATATTAATGTTGGATTAATTATTTGTAATCACTGGTTGTTTTTTAGTCAAAAATTATCTTTATTTTCTTTTAATTTACGCCAGAGTTGTAAAGTCGACTTTTTCGCAGACTATTGGACTTAACTTTTTTAAACAAAAATATTTTGTCAAAATTCTTTTTGTAATTCTTATTACAGATAAATAGCTTGAAAACAAGCTATTATTGATAAAATTTGGCTGAGTCAGTGCAAAGTTATGAAGTTTTTGTCAGCCGAACTTTCTTCTTGACTTTTTTAAAAAGTCGAACAAAAAGTCGGACTCTAAAATTGTCCATAACTTTGCACTGACTCAGCCAAATTTTATCAATAATAGCTTTTTTTGAAGCTATTTGTCTGTACTATGAATTACAAAAAAAATTTTGACAAGATATTTTTGTTTAAAAAAGTTAAGGCCAACAGTCTGCGAAAAAGTCAGATTTTTGTTTTACAACACTGCTTTATTAACTTCTGAATTAAAATATTTTTATCAATGGCTTATTTAAGCATCAAGTCTTTTCTAACATATCTTCATATTTATTTCTGTTTAAGTTTTGACTAGTCCAACAATTTAAAATTAAATTTATAACATACAATAAGTTTCAATTTACAAAATTTCTTTATGTCTCCAATTACATTTAAATACTCAGTAAATAAAATTCCTTTACATAAAATTTTGTCTACATTCAATGTTTCATAAACAATAAGTACAAAACATTCATTTTAAATGTAATAAAAATGACAAATTGATATGAAACTCAGGTAGAAAAAAAAGAAATTTAATTGCTGAAAAAAATTATTAAGAAAGGGGTTGGAAACGACTAGAAAAAAATTCATATTGGAATCTTATAAAAATAATGTTATTTCGATCGAAAAATCAATTTTATTTAAAGACATCCATCATCAATTTCAATTAAGTGGTCAAGATTTATTTTTTTGCTTCCAATAACATTAAATGTATGTCAATATTGTCTAGGAAGAAGAAAAAGACTTTAAGAAACTTTCCCTTCTATCGTTTTAGTTTCACACGTTGTCACAGTGATAGAAAACACAAAAAAAAAAAATTCTTCCTTCCTTTAATATATTTAAACGTAACAGAAGCGGCAGATGACTCAAATTCTTTAACAAAAATTCTTCCCTTTTTAGTATCTTTATGGTAAATGCACACACGTTATGTTCATATGTATGTTTTACTCACACAAGCAAAAGACCAATAAAGAAGTTTTCTTTGGGTAAAATATGGTACATGAGTGAGTTAGAGTCAAGGGATTCTGTGTTTTGTGTCTTTTCTACATTTCCGATTTCTTGTGTGTATTTTGGGACATCCTGTCAGCTTATTGTTGAGCTCACCTGTGTGTATAAGCGAGACTTACGGAATGTAATTTGAAATTTCCTGATTTTAATGATCTGTCGTTGTCGCGGGTGTGAGATGAAATATTCATAAATCATAACTTACTACCTACTTTGCGTGATGTGTTTCTTCAGATGAAAATGATGAAATCATAAAATTGTTAAAAATAGACTAAAAATAAGATGAGTTGTAAAATGAAGATTTCATTTACATGCAGCTGTGATTTTATCCTTGAGATCTTTTTATTTGTCATTTAATGGAAGTGATGAAAAATTCTTCTTTAAAATAACGGTTTTTTTAAAAACGTTTGTTTTTGTTCTGAAAATTTTTTTATCTTTTAAAAATTACAAAAGATAAAAAACTTTATAAAATTTCTTTAAATCTTTGTCTATTACTAAATCATCAATCATTTAACACAACAAATTTCTGTCCCAAATTCAAAGCAACTAGTGTAAAACTAGAAAAACTTCAATTGAATCATCAGCTTTAAATTTAACTCACAAAACAGCGAGCAAGTCACACTGTAGCAATGTGAAATTTGAGCAGCAAAATATTTATTTTTAGATTAGACAAAATGCATGTCAAATTGAGTGCAAAATATGTACTCTGTGGAGTTTAAAAAGAAACTCTGTGCGATTGCCAAGAAAATTATAAAAAAAATTCTTGATAAAATTGGAAAAATGTCATGATAAATTCAAAGTTTATTGATTGTGATAACAAAATATTGTTTTTTATTTATAAATAGAGCAATAATGGAATCTAAATGATTCAATGAACTGAACAATGGACATTAAAGAAAAATAAGAGAGAATTTTCTGCTCAATCTAATTTAATTTTGGATTTTGATTGAATTTAATTGAAATCGAAATTGAAACATTTTGGGAAATTAATTTTATTTTGGAAATGCGTAAATGGTTTGTTTTGATCAGAAATTGAATTGCTATTTTTAGTAAATTAAAAAATAGAGTGTGAATAAAAATAAGCAAAAGTTAAAAATTAACTTCAAGTAGAAGAGCAAATTAAATAAAGTCAAGTTATATGAAAAAACAAGTAATTCAAGTCAAGTCAAGTAGCATTTTAATCAACTCAAGTTATTTAAAAATCAAGTAAATTTCAGTCAAGTAATTAAATATTAGTCAAGTGAACATTCAAGTTCATCAATAATGAACAATCAAGGAAATTTCCAATGCACTTCATTATCACATTCTAATTTTATTAAACTGTTGCTTATAATTCTCAAGATTACATTTCTACTCTCATCAAATGAGTGAGAAAATTCACATGAATGAGAAATTATTCAAATTATTACTTCATTAGCTGTATTGATTTTTCATTAAATCTTCTTATTTTTTCATTCTTGTTTACTTGATGTAATTTTTTAAGCAGTTCAATGAATAATAATTATTAGAAGATTAAATCTACAAAAAGAGCTTCATATATTTAAATAATTAAGTCAAAAATGTCATTAACTTCACCAACGCAATTCTATTGTTATCAAAATATTCAAAACAGCTGTCATTGCTGTAATTTGTAATAAAACCGTTAATTTATTTTTTAACATGTGTATTTGTGGAATTTTCAACTACAATAATTTCATTTATGAAGGATTTATTTCTTATAAAAATGCTCAAGTCGCCCACAAAGAAAGTTCACAAAAAAAGTTGAAATTCTCCAGAGATTAGAAAACAAAAGAAAAGAAAATTTTACTTTCATTGTTTATAAGTCTTTTGGAAAATTTTCTTTATTTTTAGTAGGAAGTGAAAGAAATCATTCGCCATATGGATGAACAATTTTCATTCTTTTTTCTCTCTTTATATGTTGCTGAAAAATTACATTTTTGTGCTATATTCATAAAAAAATGTAGAATGAAGGGGGGCCATTCCATTAGAGCATGAATCAACACATGTTGGAACACATTGAAATGTTCTCAACATGAGTTCATGAACAGGAACTGTAAATGATGATATTCTATGTGTGAGCAGTCAATTGTTATCGTCATCATCAGCTGATGGACAGCGGATAACGACAAATGTTGTTTATTGAATAGAACGCTGTTGGAGATGTGAATAATTTTGAGTGTGAAAATGATGAGATTGAAATTTAAAACTGATTTAGATCATTTTGATTTGAGAAAATTGATGAGATTATTGATTTGAATTCAATTGAAAAATTTTAACTTGACTTGGTCTTTAATGTGTCTTTATTTTTTGATTTACTTGACTTGACATTTTTAGTAACTTGATTACAATGAAAGATTTGATTTATTTACTTGACTTTTTACGCTATTAAAAAAATTTTAGTAAAAATTTCTGTCATTTGAATTTTTATGTCACTTGACTTTTACTTTGTCACTTGACTTTTCATGTAAATCTTGTTTTGTCAACTTGACTTATCAGATTTTATTAATTTTTAGTTTTTACATGGGTATGACATAAAATCTTTTATTCATTATTTATTTTCAATAAATAAAAATAACAGTTTGATGCAAAAATATTTGACAAAAATCCATTTTAGGGAGGTTATTTAAAGAAATAAATAAAATACAAATAATATCGTTTTATTTTAATAGAAACACACGCAAAAAATCCCAATTAAATTATAATTTAATATGTAAATTTTCTTCTTCATCTATTTGATCTCATTTGACCTTTATCATCGCTCTTTCATTGTTTTATTTCAACAACTAAAAAACAATTCCAGATGTAGATGATGATCATACTTTGTTTACTAAAATAATTCAATAAATTTTAATTTTCTCTCTCGTTGAAATTGACCAAATGGTCAAAATGTATAAATTTACGTTTTTATTTTTTTATCTCAGTTGAGGTCAACAAATATTTAGCATTCTACTAACGTTTCTTTCATTGTTATGAAGCTAAGCATTGACACAGTTTATTTCCTAACACGTTCAAGACGAAGGCACATAAAGTTGTGTGATAAGAACATTTCTCATTTTCTCCTTTATTGTTTTTTCACTTCTATCTCAACTCAGCTGAACTCGCGAGCATAACAATGAATAATTCATATCTCATACATACATAAATTTCATATTTTTTTCTTTTTTTGCTGGCGTAATTTTACTAAAATGCTGGAGGTTTTGATTTCAAATTGTAGACATTGTCATATGTGAAATGCTTTATGACCTCACTTTAATTCATATGTAAATCATCAAAAAATAAATTGTCAAATGGCAAACATTTTGTGAACCTCGCAATTTTATTTTTTTCATATTGTCATTCAGTCATTGTTCATGCAAGTTTTTTTAAAAATGTGTTAGTAACTGATAGCTTTACATTGATGAAATATTTTGTGTGTGTCTGTCTGTTGTTGAACAAAAATAAACTTTTTTTATATTTCAATTGAGTGAAATGCACCGTTAGTTGACTTCAATTGCTTTTTTTATCATCACTTGTTGAGTTTTGTTTTGGGGCTCTTTGACTCTGATTTAATTTAATTTTTTTGTTATGTGAATAAAATGAAATTTAATCTTGTTAAAAAGTTTTTCTTTCTTTTCTTTCCGATTATTTTTATCCCTTGATTAAAGATAAAAGAAAATAATGCCTAAGGATATTATTGAAAAAGAAGAATTTTATTGAAGTTGTTTTTATTAAATTGAATTGTATTCTTTTTTTGGGTCTATTTTATGATATTCAGAATGATTTTTGAAGTAGGTGAAATTAAATTTAGCTTGAAATGTTAAAAATTATATAATTTTGAGTAAATTTCAAATGTAAACAAAAGAAAAAAAAAGTAAACAAAAACAAGAAAAATATAAACAAACTTTTAAAAATTTCGTTAAATTTTTCTTTGAATTTTTTGTAAATTTTACCAAAAATAAAATTTAAAAGCTTCGAAATTCTAGCTTCTGTTAAATATAAAATTTCTAATTATTTTACTTCTCATTATACTAAAGTAACAAAAACATTCAAAAATATAAAACAGACAAAATTCACATAAATAACAATCAACAAAACCCAGAATTTTCCCATCTCACAGCCTCCGAAAGTCACACATACATGAAAATAAAATGTTTCCTTTTATTGATTTTTTCTCACATTGAATACATAGAGACAGAGTTGCCTTTTAATTATGAATAAATGTGCGATGATGTCATGTAAATTACATTTTCAATTTGTTACATACACTGATGATGTCAAATGAAAACAATTGTGTCAGTAGAATAGAAAATTTATTCTTAACTTCCGCAGAAAATAAACTTTCAATTCATGACGTTTTTGAGCAAAATTGATGATAATTCAATTCAATACCACTTCACATATGAGTGTCAATATTTAATGTCAGAAATCGCTGATGAAGTAATTTTAAAGATTCTTTTCATAAGAACGACAAATAAAAGTTTATTTTTACTTTGAATGTGCATAAAAAATTCATGAATGAAAAGAAACGAAAAAGAGAAGAAAAATATTTCAATTTATTTTAATAAATTAAATGATCTCATTGAAAAGGCAATTGAAATTGAAATGAAATGAATTTCATTCTTTGAGAAATTTTTTTAAAATTTTTATTTTAAATAGATTGCCTTAAAATTTTATTCATTTTGACAAAAATAAATTTTTAATAAATATATCTTTTGCAATTTTATTTATAGGGTTCGGCACTTGCAAATATACTTGACTTGTATGCTCATTGTGACTTGACTAAAAGCATACAAGTTAACTCACACAAAATTTCTTTAGTTTATTCAAAAATTATTAAAATTGGTCAAATATTTGTAAACATAAGACTTTCATACAATTTTACAAAATTTTGATGAAATTAAATAAAAATCGAATTAAATATAGTTATTTTGTGTAAGTCAACTTGCATGCTTTTAGTCAAGTCACAATGCGCATACAAGTCAAGTATGCATGCAAGTGCCGAACCTTAGTTTTATTGCAAAATCAAAATAAAATAATAACCCCGGAAATTTCTCTTAATTTAGACAAAAAGAAGTCAAATCTAAAAATCTTCTTATTGCCACATATAGCGAGCCACAAACTAAAAATTCCCATTTTTATTTCTCTAAATTGGCATTTCTCGAGTTTTATTAAATTGCTACTTAAAAAGAAAGAAAGATAATTTCACCTATTATTATGAATTTAGCTTTCTTTTTCTATTTTTTGCAAAACAGCAAGAAAGATAAAAAAAATACTAATTTTCAAGGTTTTTTAAATTTCATTTAATTTTCACAAAATGTCAAAGTTCTCACAGTTGAGTAAATTTTTATTATTAATAGTCATAGAAGGTTCAAAAACTCAATTCATGTGATGACAAACACAAAAAAAGATCTCGTGTTGGCAAAAAAATTTATTAAAATGAGCTCTTGGGGACTTTTTCTCATTAGCACAATAATGTCAGGTAATTTCCATTAATTTTCACAAAAAATGTCAACATTTTCTTAATTATATTTGAAAGAGAGAAAATAAAATGACCATTTTAGAAAATACTTGAACATGAAAAGTCTGTAATCTTCCAATAATACTCTTTTATGTCATTGAAAAAAGCTGAGAGTGTAAAATGTGTGACGTAATGCTTACTCATATGAGATTTTTTATATTGTAAACATGAAAAGATTGAAGCTTATCGATTTAATGGTGAAAGGATGTGGGAATTTTTTTGAAGGATTATTAAAGAATGAGATTTTTTTGGAGATTGATCTTGGAAATTGAATTTTAATGGAATGTTTTGTAAATAAAAAGTTTTAAATGCCAAAGAGAGAACTTGAAATTTAATATGAAAATCAAGGGCTGTGAACTCTATCAAAAAATCAAAAAAACTATCAAAAATCAAATAAACAAATTTTTCATCAAAAATCAAAAAAAAAAAGTCAAAATAACAAGAGTCTACACCCCTTGATGAAAATTTAAAAATAATTTAAAGAAGCATTAAATTTTTGTTTACTTTACAAAATATTCAAATTTAAATTTGAACATATAGCGAAATATGTTTCAAATATTCACAAAGTCAGACAAATAGCTTAGATTAGCAATAATTGAATAAAAAAAATAAAATGATGAAATTCTACTGAATTTTTGATTTTTTTGAGATAATTTTGATTTTTTTTTAATTCAGTCTAGTCATTAATGTCTTAAAATTTGTCAATTAATTGTAAGATTTTTTAATTAACTACAAATTAGATTAGACTTAGATTTGAGTTAAAATTCATAGGATTTTTGATATACTTTTCAAAACTAAACAAGGAAAAATTGTGACATTTTAAATTAAAAACAATAATAAATTTTTAAACAACTCAAAGACTTCAAAATAATCTAATATTTTTTTTCATGATAATTTTTTATTCTTTCTTTTTTCATCAATTTATTTCATGTCATTGCACTCTCTTTCTTTTTTAATAAAATCATCACGATTCTAACTTGTCAACAGCTGTGAAAAAGTTGAATTTAAAAGACAATAACTCAATCAAAAACTAGGTCAAATAAAATTCATATTTATTCAAGAAATTAGTATAAAGTTTGTGACAATTAAATTATAAAAAAATATGACAAATGAATTTTAAAAAATATTTGTTAAGCTCAGCATTAAAGTGATTCTAATTGAACTTAATCCGAAACTAAAATATTTTTCCCCTTGTTAACTGTAACATGATCATAACTAAAGTAGGCTACTGTTGATTTGCAAAATTATACTGATGATTATTTAATTAAAAAAGTCAAGAAGAAATTGAAAGAAAAAAAATCTAATTAAGAACAATTCACCAACTGAGCGCCAATGACTTGAATTTCTTACTTGCATATTTTTGTTGTTATGACTTTAACAATAACAACAAAATAAAAATATACACGCACATATACACCCATATTGAGATAAATTAAAACACATGTTATTTAACTTTTTTCCGGTTTTAATGAGTTTTTACAGCTAAAGAAAGAAATTTCTTTGTTTTTTGCCCTGCCTCGAGACTCTTTTCTTCTTCTTCTTTATTGCTTGCTTATGCGTGCGTATTTAGATTTCTATTTCTTTTCTTTCTTTCGTTATGAGTAATTTGAGCATTTTAGTTCAAAAACGAATTTTTTACTTTAAAAGAAATTTCTTAAAAAATAGTTTTTTTTTTGTTTACTTAATTTCATTTCTTTTTTGGAAGGAAATAACTTTAGTTTTTTTCTCATGCATGTTTGTTGATTGGATTGCTTAGAAGAAAAATTCCGTGTGAGATTTTTTTGTGTGTTTGTTTATGTTTGTGCCTTTTCAGCGAGTGATGTGTAAGATTTTATAAAAATTAAAGATTTCCGATTTTAATTGTGAAATTTTTGTTTTTAACGATTTTTTGAAATTTAAATTTTGTAAACAACATTTTTTGTTTGTAATCAATTTTTAGCGAATTAAAATTATTTTAATTTTTAAAAGATTATCTGACTTTAAATGAATTAGAAAATATTGAAAAGTTTTGCAAACCCTGTGGTTTAAAACGTTTTTTTTTAATTTGAATTATATAAAAATTATTTCTGTTTACATTGCAAATTTTTATTGCATTTTAAAGCATTTATCAATTTTTTCATTCAATTTCAATTAGTCAAATTTTTTACGTAAAAAATATTTGACACATTTTCAAAACAATTCAAAATTTAATTTTTAACGGTTTTTAAAAATTCAAATTTAGTGAAAAAAATTGTCATTAAACTCCATAATTTAAGCAATTTTTCATGTAATTAGGCTGAAAATACTTTTTTTAATAAATTTCAACTTTTCTTTAATTTCCAAAGGTGTAAAAGATTTAAAAAAATATTTTTTTGTTTTCTTTTATATAATTTAATCAAATCGGATCTGAAAAATACGAAAAGAGTTTTATTCATTTCTTTCTCACAAAGCTATAAGCAGATCAACCAGATGTCATGGCTACATAACAGAAGTGCCTGTGAATAAATAAAAGAAGTCCATTGAACGACAATCAAAATCTAATTAAAATATCTTCAAACCTTCACTTTTCTTCTTTCAAATTAATCAGATGAAATTCTTTCACTTTTTTAAACTCATTTCATTCAATTAAGAGCGCACTGCCAGCAACCATAATCGACCTTATCAAAGATCAAACTGCTGCTGATTAACGGCCCAGAGAAAGAAAAATTTCTTTTTGTTTATTGTGAAGAAAAAAAACTTTTGAAAGGCAAAAAAATTTCATGCATCGCAAAACTCGAGTTTGTTGATTTAACAGAGAAAAAAATGTGGGTGATTGACATCATCATTTGCATCTAAAATAGCTGTCTTATTTCATGAGTTGAATTAATAAATTTATTAAAAAATTTTGAAGGTTGAGTGTTGAGATTTTTGCGATTTTAAAATTAGATTAGATTAGATTAAAAATTTTGAGTTAAGACTAAATTTTTGATTAAATATTTTTTTACAATTTTTAAATAATTTTCGAACAAAATTTTTATGTAAAAATCAAATTAAATAATGTAGAACAAAGTTGATACCATAAAATTTACAAAAATAAAAAACTTCAACCTAAAAGAAATTTAAAAAATCTGCAAATAGCAAAATCGATCAAAAGTGAAAGTTGCATCAATTTATTTATAAAAAATTGAGTTCATTTGCCACACATGGCTTGTGTCTATGTAATAATTATTCTGCCGTTGGTATAGAAAGAAAAAAAAGTATTTTAAAATGTGTGTGATTTATCTGGTCATCGTTGTGCAATAGTAGATCGAAAGTCAAAGATTAAACAAGTTTGATGGGCCAGAGAGCAGTAAATTTAATGATTTTCTGCCTGTCAGTGAAACCTGCACTTGCAATTGCCATAAACAAGCATGTTAAAATGATTTAATGTAGCGTAAACACTCTGGCACTCAATAAAGCTACTTTGAAATCGTAACATAAATCTTAAAACTTATAAATTTATCAAAAGCATTGATAGAAAACATTGAAAACATTTTTACGCACTAACACAAGTGAGATCTATAAGATAGCAATGACTAATCATCAGTAAATTCCATTCGATTGTTTGTCTCTCAGTCTCAAGGTATTTTCGCACTTCGATTACGACAACTTAAGAAAAGAAAAAAGCTTGTTTTGGTTTCATATCAAAGAAGAATTTGAAGTCTGGCAAATTTCATACAAAAAATAAAATTCGATTTCACTTAAAAAATTTCTATAAATCAAAAAATTTTTGCCTATTGGAAAAAAAGATATTTTTAGAGAGCAATTGTTTATTGGATTTATGAGAGAGAAAATTTATTATGAGATACGAAAAAGCAATTGAATAATTTTGAGCAATTTATGAATTTTTGAAGTCAGGAGTGGCAAGAGCAGTAAAAAATGCTTCAGCTGTGACAGAGAGTTAATAGATGAAAAAATATTGATCTTTCAATTGCGTGCTGCTGTTTTAATAATTTTTTTTGAGTTTAAGGAAGTAAAACAAAAAAATTTTGTAAATGATTGATTTATTAATGGTTAATTTTTTTAAACATTTTGAGATTTTTTTGCAATTTTTTTTTTAATTTCTTAGTCAACTGTCAATTTTTTGAAAAAAATCAAAAAAGATTTTTTGTTGTTTATAAAACATATTTGCGACATTTGTTGTAAGTGGTATGTCATAGTAGTATGCACGACATGTCACATGTAACAATAATATAATCAAATCAAAAAAAATGCATTTTGTTAACATTTATTAAAAATGACCATTTTAATTAGCCAATAAAAACAATAATAAAAATAATTCAAAATGTAAACAAATTAAAAAAATTCCAGACTTTTTCATTGATAACTTCCTTCACTTATAATATCAAATAAACATTGCAAATTTTTAAAATAACTTAGTTCCATCATCATTTCCATCGTTAGATAGATCTGTTTAAATAACCACATACATTCACATATCAATCGACTCTTCTCCACTTGTCGTTATTCAAATAACATTTTTAGTATGAAAAAAATT
Source organism: Polypedilum vanderplanki (assembly GCA_018290095.1). Classification (NCBI taxonomy): domain Eukaryota; kingdom Metazoa; phylum Arthropoda; class Insecta; order Diptera; family Chironomidae; genus Polypedilum; species Polypedilum vanderplanki. The sequence continues at coordinate 23,269,016 of CM031379.1, read as the reverse complement.
GCGCATTAAGCGAATAAATCATACAAGTCAGTTAGTCAGTCAGTCAGTCGCTTAACTAAAGTAAGAAAAAGAAGAAAATAACAGAAACACATTCTTCGATTAATGCGTCGTTTGATGTAATCGTGGTCGACAACGCCCAGCTTTCAATACACTCATTTAATTTAATACACATACGCATTCGTGTCGAATTTTTTAATTTTGTTTATCTCTATGAAGTTAGCAGAAAAAAAATTCATTAAATCAGTGTTGAATAAATTTAATATTGATTAAGGACTTTTGATTAGTTTTAATCTTGAAATAAAATGATGAATTAATTTTAATCTCGCATTTATTGGATAGATTAAATTTAATTTTAGTTTAATTTTCGGATTAAAATTAATCTTCTTGAAAAAATTTCGACCAAATGTTTTAAAACAAAAGTTTTTTTTGACTAACTTCAACAAATAACAATAGAATAACTAAACAAATAACATAGAATAGAAAAATTTAGAATGATATTGTTTACTACTCGAATGTTTTCCATATTAAGTCATTTTTAAAAATAATTGATAACCAAACACGCGTAAGAGTGAGGAACTATGGGTAATTATGAATTCATATCGTATACAATTGTCATAGAAAATAATCAATTAAGGTCTAGAGTTTCCTGACTAACAAGCATTTTTTATGCTTCGTTGACTCATTTTTGGTTGTGTGCACAATCACTAAAGTCTCTTGTTGACCATGACTGATGAAACTATTTTTGGAAATTCATTGCAAATTTTTTAAATTTTTTTTTCACTTTATGTAAGTGATTTGCAATTAAACATTTTTATTTTTGTGTCATTGATGATTGAATTGAATGACAAATGGCGAGCAAACAATCAGAGAAGTTTAAATGTGACTTTCATTGTCATTTAATATTGATAGATTGCCAAAAGTCAGTCAATAAAGAGCAATGATTGACTTCAATTTTCATCAATGGAAGTTGCAGAGTTGGAGAAAAAATTGAGAAGTTTTTGAAACTACAATTGATTTGGAAAATTTTTAAGCTATGAATTTTTAAATTTTGAAACTTGAAATGATATTTTGAAAAATTTTCAAATGTAAACAAAAACAATGAATTTAAAATAATAAAAACCGTTAGTTTTAGAAATTCTTGAAATGTAAACAATTAAATATTTTTCAAATTAAAAACCAAAATTTCAATTTTTGTAAAAGATGTTATTTAAAAAAAAAAAAATTAAATTCTAAAAAGCTGTTAAAAATAAACTTCAAATATAAACAAAAGAATTCAAAAATTACAAAAATCGTTATTTTTAAAAATTTTATATTAAACAACTCTGAAAAAAATAATTTTTTTCTTTTTCTCTTCTATTTTTTGCTTCATCAATAGTTATTGATAAGTTGACAATACTGTTGAGATATTCAATTAGTTGTATTGTCATCAATACAATCCCAAAATACGACTAAAGGAGTGAAAGATAAAAATAATCATTTGTCAGCAAATATTATTGTCATTTATTTGCACATAATAAAACTCTCATCACATCACATTGCCGCCTTTCTTTTTCTATGTGCATACATGGCCGTAAGGATTTATGTCAATCTGCTTTTTGTGCTTTTATTCCTTCTTTTTTATAATGGTCTAATGTGGGCTGTAGCTGGTGGTTGTCAGTTTTAAATTTTTTGATAAAATGCCTGTTTTTCTGCCCACACAAAACCTTTTTACCATTAATATCATGTTCATGTGGTTCTGATGTTTTCAAAAGGATTTCATTTCACTCTTGAAATCCCTCGGGTTTGAGTTTCATATTTTTTTCATTATTCAGACGATTTTTGACTGATTAAAATGAAATATTTATAAAATATTTTCTTCAACAACCCACTTACTTGGAAATCATTAACGAATTTTGACCTTTTATTTTGTTCTTATTCTAATAAGTGTCAGATTTTTACTGAAACAATTGAAGATACAAAATTTTCTGTTGAAATTTTTGAAAAAGATGCAAGAAAATAAGAAAATAAAAACGAGGATAAAAATTTTAAAAAATCACGAAGAATTAAAGAAAAAAACTCAAAAAATTGACGCAAAAAAGATGCGAAAAGTGATGCAAATTTTCTAAATATAATAAAGAAGATGCGAAAAAATGATGCAAAAAACAAGATGCGAAAAAATTTTTTTTTTACCTTTGAAAATTTTGTAGAAGTTTTGAATTAAATTTTTTACTTTTAAAATCAGAATGGTCTATTATTTCTCAATTCAACCATAATCTTCTTCAAATTTCAAGCATCATTGATGTTTACTTTTCAAATTTATGTCTCAAGCAGACATCAAACTATAGGAGTTAGAATAAGAGCGACAGCTAAGAGGAAGAGATGAAAAATTAGCAAAGGTACGGTTCATTGATGAAGGCGGTGCGAACTAATTGGAAAACTTGAAAATAACACGTAGACGAAAAGGGAAATTAATTGTTTGTCACTCTTCAATTAGAGTCAAAAATTGAAGCTCATTTGAATTTTTCATCCTTCTTCGTGTTTCTTTTTGTTCACTTCATTGAATATTAAATTTATTGAGTTAATTTTCACTCTGTGAAAACAAAGAGAGTGAAAATACCCTTTGGGATCAACAAGAAACGCTTGTGTTTGCATTTAAAGAAAGACTGAGTGAAGTCGAGTTTAAGAAAAAGAAGGAAAAGTTTCTACTGTGTTTATGTATGAATGTTTATCGATTTTTAAAGGGATGCTTTAGTGAAGTGAAGTGAACATCAAAAGTGTCTAAAAATATTTTCTTTTTTTGATGTCAGTCTTGGAACTTTAAAGTTTGATATATAAACAAAGTTTATATTCAAAAAAATCATAAATTTAAGACACTTTTTTAAAAATATAAAGGAAAAAAAAATTTGAAAAAAACCGTTAATTTAATTTTTTATTAGACAAAAATTTAATTTTGAATAAAAGTGGTTTTTTAGGAATTTTAAAAAATAAATTAAATTTAACAATCTTTTTTAATAAAAATTAATTCAAATCTTAGAAAACCGTTAAGTTCAAAAATTTCAAAAAATTATTAAAATTTTAAATTTAAAAACAGTTTAAATTAAAAAATTTCAAAAAACAACAAAAATCTAAATTTTTCAATTGATCTAAAATAAAAACTTTTACCAGCTGCATGCGCAAAAAATGAAAAAAAAAATATTTTCACTTTTTTAATTATAAAACATAAGCAACCAAGTCATGCAAGAAAGTTCAATAACATTATAATAGGGTTCGGACAACCTGCGCAGGCCTGCGCAGACTGCGAAAATCTGCGCAGGCCTGCGAAATTCTACCTGCGCAGGCCTGCGCAGGCTTG
>CM031379.1:23166918-23264162 GCA_018290095.1 Polypedilum vanderplanki | reverse complement strand
AATAAAATTTTAAATTTAAAAAACAGTTTAAATTAAAAAATTTCAAAAAACAACAAAAACTTAAATTTTTCAATTGATCTAAAATAAAAACTTTTACCAGCTGCATGCGCAAAAACTGAAAAAAAAATATTTTCACTTTTTTAATTATAAAACATAAGCAACCAAGTCATGCAAGAAAGTTCAATAACATTATAAAAAATGTTGTGACTGCAAAGTTATTCTTTTTTCACTCATATACGAAATTATGTCATAATATGATTTTGATGAGGCGACAGCATAAAAGGCTCTTTCTGACATTTTCTTTTATTTTCTTCATAAACACGCATCCTTTAAAGAAAGAAAAATTTACACAAGCAGACATCATGTTTAATGATGAGCATTTTTCAGCTCCCTTATGGCTTATGTTTCGCGAGTGGTTTAAAATAACAAAAATTTTGTGGTATGAGGCAAAAAATAAATATTTCTTTTGTGGTGAGAAGCTTCATCCTTTATTATGGTGAAATGGAAATGGAATAATTTTCCTCATGCGCTGTGGCATTTCCAATGATAAAAAAATTGTTGAATCCACTTTTGTTTACAAAAATTGCGACTTACGTGAAAGGAAATTCACATCATCTGCGTAAATTGTAAATGAAAAATTGAAAGTAATTAATTTGAATTTTTCGTGACTGCATGAAATTTCCTTTTATTTGAAGCAATTTAAGAGTTTAGAAATTTTTGTTTTTTTTTTTATTAATAAAAAATTTTAAATTTTACTGAAATAAAAACATTGTATTTGACGTCATTGATTTTATAATCAGCTGTTTTTAAAAACTACAATTTGAATGATTTTTTATTGTTGAAATTATGATAATTTGTGTAGTTATTTTTAGAGTAGATCAAAAGGAAGTTTATAACAATATGTCAAACAAGAAATCAAATAATTAATTTGCATTTCTAGGAAATTGTAATTTGTTGAGTTGATTGACACTTTTGTGGTTTCGATTTATTTAAAATGTTTTCACATCAGGAAAACTTTTTTTGATGTAAAATAATGAAAATTATCAAAAATTTTTATTTTTATTCTGGGTTTGAAAAAAATCTTTGATTTTTAAAATTGAATATTTCTTTTTTAACTTTTAAAAATTTCTATTCCGTTAGAAATTTTCTATTTAAAAAAAGCATCAACAACAATAACAAAAGAACAAAAAAGTTTCTTAAAAAGCTTTCACTTCTATAAAGGATTTCCTTATATTCAACAAACCTTTCCAATGCTTTAATGCGCATTGAATTCTGGAAGGATTTCGCAAAAGCAATAAAGCACGTACGACGTGAGTAGAAATTTTCCACAAAAAGCAGCAATCATCGTTGTGTAGTGCAGTAGAAGACACAGAAAATAAAAGTTATTTTTTTAGTCCTATTTAAAATTAAAAATTAGCAAAAAAGCAAAAAGAAATTTTTAAATATTAATTTCTCCTTCATGTAAGGAAATTTTTTATAATTTTTTTGTTAATATGAAGTGTCTTGAACATTTTAGGATCAAAAAAAAAGTTTGTCATGTGATGAAAAAGTTGCAAATTTGCAATTAAAAAAAGTAAAAAAAATCAAAAATATGAAAGTGTGAAAATAATTTTTTTTGTTGTTGTGCTTATGTCTGGCATTGAATAACGCTTTAATAAAAAAATCATTCTTCTTCTTCTATCTATAAAAAAGTTATAAATAATAATAATAAAAAGTAGTTTTAAGTGAAAGAAATAAAAAATAGTTGGCTAATTGCAGCTCATTCGCGTGTGTGATATGTTGAAAGCTTCAATGAATTACATGGAGGTAAAACTTTCAAAAATAAATTTTTTTTTAATTTTTGTCTCAGACAGACACCTACATATGAATGTACAGCCACATTTTTTATGATTATATAATTGATGGGTGGAAATGAATGAAAAAAATTTCTTTCGATTTATTCAAAATCAAGGAATGGTAAAAATTTTGGAAAAATTTATTTTTTTTTCAAAAAAGCTAGAAAAAAGCTTTAAAATAATTAAAATTTTCTAAAAGTTCACAATTCAAAATTTATAAATTAATTAAAAAGTCAAAAAAAATTCAAAAATAAAAAAAATTAGTAAATCAAAAAAAAAAATTAAAATTTAATAAAATTTTGAAAAAATAAACAAAATAAAAACTTCAAAAAAAACTAAAACTTAAAAGAAATTTCAAAGTTTAGAAAAATTTTTCAAAACAAAATAGAAATTTCGAAATTTTTTTGAATTTTTTAATATTTTCAAAAAAAAAAATTGTTATTTGCAAAATGATTTTGTCAAACATTAAAATCCCTTGTTTTCAAACTGCTAAATCAGATGAAAATGAAAACTTTTTTTTCTCCTTCTTCTTTTCTTCAGTCAATGCTGATATGACTCAGTATGATGTCCCTTTTACTTCGATGTCATGCAGCTTCTTTTTCAATAAACATCTTTTTCTTCTCTTTCCATATTTTGGTCTGTATGTAGATATGGATGGGAAAAGCTCATTTTTATAATGAGTATGTAAGAAGATTTTTTAGGTCATATCGGCTTTTCCCTTCTTCTTTTTCTCTCTTCATTTCCTCTCCCTTGTGTATGACGTCGATTGAAGAGTGAAGTAAAAAAATTCTGCAGTAAAAATTCTACATAAATTTGCATTTTTTCTCGATTATTTCCTTTTTATTTTACTATTGGGATTTGTCATGATGTGCAATTTTATTTATATTGATTACTGCTGACGTTGTTTTTAGAAAGAAAAGAAATATTTTTTATGAATTTTGAAGATAAAAATTTTTTAAAATTAAGTTCTTCAAAAAAGTAGGAATGTAAGAAATTGAAATTCTAAGAGAGAAAATTTTGATGATTTTTTAAGTTAGCATAATTTACAAATTTTGAAAAATTTTAAAATTTAACGGATTTTGAAAATTCAAAAAATTTTATAATTACATTTAAGATTTAACGTAATGAAAAGTTTCACAATATTTTAAAAAATTAAAAATATTTAAATTTAACGGTTTAGTGAATTTCAAATCTTAATTTTGAAACTTTTCTTGTATTTTATTCTTCACTTTCCAAAGTTTCCAATAACGAAATTTCATAAGTAGTTTAAAATTCTAAATTAAAACTCAATTAATAAAGAAAATTTAATCAACCGCTATTTTACCTTGAAAATTTAAATATGATACCAAAAACCTTCAATTAGTCTTAAAATCTTCAATTCAATCCAAATGAATATTCATAAAACAAAATAATTAGAAAATTTTCCAACTGTTACTAAAATAAATACCAAAATAGAAGAATTTTTTTCTTTCATAAGTAAAAGTGAGTGAATGGGAAAAAGTTTTTATTTTTCCATAGGTACATTAGCAGTCATGAGAGCAAAAGAGCGTAAGAGAGAAAAACAACGAAGTGGAAGAAAGAAGTTTATCTTTAGATTAAGAGAATTTTTAATTTCACTTGAAAGCGCGCAAAAAGGTGCTTTGAATATAAAAGAGAAAAATGTTTAGTAAAGAAAAAAGAAAAGGTTGAAAAACATAAATTTTTCTAAAAGAATCAATTCATAAATTTTTTACTTTTGCCTTTATCGCTTCGATGGCTAACGAAGCCTTTTTTTCGCTTCTATTACAGTCAATAACCTTTGTCGCATGCCAGTTGGCACCAAAATTGAATTTTTTCTTTCTTTCTATGTATATATGTCACTTAGTCAGTCGACCAAACAAAAACTTTTTTCTTTCTGTCACAAATTGCAATAATTGTCCAAAATAAAGTAAAAAAGCAACTCAATTTATTTTTATGGCAAATCTTCTCACTTTCATTCGTAATGAACTTCCAGTGAATTTTTTTAAATCAATAAATGATGAAATATTTTCATGAATTATTCAAATTAATACTAAATCAATTATGCCGAAGATGAAAAATTATTTTATGTTAATGCTCTTATCACTGCTGGTGATTTTTTTTGTCATGGTAAAAATATTAATGAAAATTAAAAATTTTGTAGCTTTAAGTTAACATAATTGTAAAATTGTTGTGTAAAATTTTAGTTGTAAAATTGTAATTGTAAAATTGTAGTTGAAAAATTGTAAATTTTGCTTAAAATTACAACTTTAAAGGCTTTTTAAAATAAAAAAATTAAATTTTAATAATTTAGATTTGAAATACCCGTTAAATTTTGAATTTAAAACAACCGTTAAAATATAAATTTTAAGAAAAATTTTCAATAAAAAATTATTTATTATTAGAGAATTTTTCTACATTTTAAAAAATTTATCCTTAAATTTTTTTCCCAAAAAAATGAAGCAACTAGCTTTAATATCAACACACTAGAATTCACTATTTACTATCAGAAAAACATGCCAGAGGCAGAAATTTCTCTATTCTTCTTTATTTCCTTCACATTTATTGTGTAATTTACGATTATCACGATATCTTTCCCATACATACATACACACGAAAAATATAATTTTGCCCTTTGTGCTGGTGCCTTTGCAAATAGATTTTTATCATTAGAAAATAATTAAATGATTTTACTTCCAACTATTCTCTTTCTCTGCTTTTGTTGCTATCTAAAATTTTTTTTAGCTTGATTAAAATTTTTTGTTTGGTATTTTTGAGTGTAATGTGAAGTTAATTGCTTTTATTTTACCTTTTTCGGATGTTTGTTATTAAAATGACATTTTTTATGTTCGCATTTCTCTTCTTTCTCATATTTGAGTGAAATTGAATTTTAAAGATTTATGTTGGAAAATTTTTAATTTGCTCTGAGCATAAGATTGAATTTTTTATGATTTTCATTGAAATTCTCTTTGAAGGTTTTTCAGAATTTTTGATTAGCAAAAATAAGAAAGATCTTTGGAGAATTTTCCATGGAAAAGTTTTGAGTTATGCAATCGAAGCTTTATTTTGATTTTATGACTTTTTAAGGTTTTATAAGTATAATAATTCAACTGACTTTTTCTTTTTTGCGGAAAATTTAGGATGTATTAAAAATAATTCTAAAAATATAATTTAATTGGTACAAAATTAAAAAATGGTTTTAGAATATTTTAAATTTAACGGTTTGTTTAATTTAAAAATTTATCGATTTGGCTTTTAAAATTAGTTTTATCAGGGAGAAAGACACTTGTGTTAAAGGATTTCTAAAATTTCGCCTTCTTCGCCGAAATTTGCATATTTTTTGTAAACATGTTGCGTGTGATGTGAAAAATGAATTTGAAAAAAAAACCGTTAATCAATAATAGTATTTTTTAGAAAAATAAATAAATGCAAAAAACAAGATTCGTTGTAATTTTACAGAAGAAAACATTTTATTTATCATATTGGAACACACATAATATTGATCTGTCGATTTACAAAATCAATTTTGTATTATGAATTTTTGTTTTCTTGTATATGCGACATTTTGTTGTGTTGCGCGACAAATGTTTATGTTGCTTGTCATTAAGTTTTTTCGAGCAAAATTCGTGCATTGATTTTTCTGTCAAGTGTCCATCCTCCTGAGTTTTATATTCTTTAATTTCCCAACTTCTAATTTCCATTAGATTCATTCAAGCAAAATCTTGATGGACATTTTTACTGATTAAATAGTTTGCACTTCAGAGATTTCTTTCTTTTTCTTGATTAATCAAATAAAAATCGCAACAAAATTGCTTCTCATTAAAAAGTCAAAACTTTTTCTTTTAACATAATAGCATCTAATCATCATTCTTTGTAAAAATATATAAAAAAGTTAAATTTATTCATGAGACATTCGTGAACACTTTTTTTGTGCTTAGTCCATGGACTGAACGCAGTGTATGTGTGTAAAGGAAAGAGGAAGAGGAAGGCACTCGTGTTCGTCCTTGATTTTTTCATTATTGTTGTTGCTCCCGCATGAAAAAAAAGAAGAATCAAAAAATCGATGCGTCTCATGCGCTCACACTATAATTTTTTTATTTTGGGTGGCAGAAAGAAGTCACGAGTTACGGAAGAGTGTGCAACCACAGATATGGCTGAAGGAGTGCCACAAATTGGATCAATGAGATTTATCCATATGACCCTAATAATAATTGTAATTTTTGTATTGATCTTGACAAGTGTATCAATCGCATTTTTATAATAAATCGAGCAATTGGTCTTAATTAATGCTGGTGTGCGCATACATTTGTGTATATGGGAAAAAATGCAGCGTTGCCAGCAACAGCAAGTTCATTTCTATGTCATTCGAAATGTGAATGAAGAGAAAAATCGATATGAGCAAAAAAAGTGAGAGAAATTGCATGCATGGAATGAAAATTATGTAAAAGAATTTTTTTATTGTTAGATAAGAATTTTTATGAAATTTATGAATTAAAGGTGAACATTTTAAAAAAAATGTTGAAAAGAAATTAATTTGATTAAATTTAATAAGAAAATGCAATTGAATTTTTTTTTAAAATGTAAATAAAAAATTTAAAAAATGAAAATCCGTTAAAAATTTAATTTATCTTTTTGAAAAATTATTTTCAAATTTAACAGAATATTTTTACTTTTTTTCAAAATTCTACTCAGTCACTGGCAAACATTTAAATTCTGAAGTATTTTTAAATTCGTTATAGTCGAAAAAATTTAAATTTATAAAATTCGTTAAATTAATTTTTTAAATGAAATTTTGTTTCTAAACTGTTCAATAATAAAATAATTTTGTACTTTTTTAAAAAAATTCTCTTTTACAAAACTTGTTTTGGATTCTAAAAATTTTTTTATTGACAAACATTCCAAACAACTCCCAAAGAACACACAGAATGAATGATTAGCATGCTATAACAATACATTACTGCCTTCCTTTCCACTTACTCACTCAAACAGACAACACACTCTAACCAATATATTTTTGCAAAAAAGGGCAAACTTTTTTATTCTATAGCCAAAACATTTCACCATGACAACGCAAAAATTAATAACAAAATAGAAAAAGTGCAATCGCGTGACACTTAACAATATTTTTGCTTTTAAAATGAAAAATTCATTTGGAAATAGCTAAATATGCACAGTTAGGTGCTTTAAAAATTTAATAAAATGAAGGTTAATGCATTCAAGAAAGAAAAGAATAAAAAATTTATTTAATTAATCAATTAAAACCATAAAAAATACTTGAGGTCATTTAAGAATACTTAAGAGTTCAAATCAATTAAATACTTTGTCTCATTTTACTTTATTCACTTGACTGTGGTGTAATATAAACAGACAGAGTTGGTAAATTACTAATTCAAACCTAGTTGCAAATGCGAGTCGTCAATTTACTCAATAGACAGTAGCTAATGCATTAAAATATTAGAGCATTAAAATTGTCAATTATTTTAACAACACTGACAATAAATAGACAACTTTTATGAATTGTCGTTCGCTTTTTTCTGCACCGTTATGTGTGCACTTACATAAGAATCACGTCTTCTAACACCTTTGGAGAGTTTAAAGTCATACTCGTGGGATTCAAATTGATACTGAAGAAAAAACTTGTGTTGTTAAATTTTGAGGAAAAACTACTAATTGGAGCTGGTTTCTGTTAAATAGATTATGGATTAGTTGTAATTTAATTGCAGTCAATTTGTGGTTGTTGTTTGCTCAATGAGCTACGATTAGGATTGATGATTTATTGAGTTCTTTTGTAAGTGATTTATGAGGAAGAAATTCAAAGAATTTTTTCCTGAGATGTATAGACTTTTTCAAGATAGAAGCATGACAAAGGAATTTTTTTGATTTTCTTGTGTTTAAGTTATGATAGTGAAAAAATATTTTTTGCAAACATTTTTGATTTTTTTTCATTTAGTTTTTATTTTTATTTTCTCCAGAATTCTTTCTAGAATTAATAAGTGAATAACAGAAATTTTTCGTGGAATTTCTATCTTCTAAATTATGAACAAAAATTTCTAAGTCAAGTTAAAAAATCAAGTATGAAGTCAAGTTTTATGTGAATTCAAGTAGAAATAATTACAAATCAAGTTGAAAATATGCAAGTAAAATTGTTAAGTCAAGTTGATTAGAAAAGTCATGTGATGTAATCAAGTTGAAATAAAGCATTTATTTTCATAGAAAGTAAAATAATTTATTACTTACTTAAAGTTTTCTTAATATATTACTTTATACAAGTATAGAACATATTGCATCTCACATTAACCAACCGAAATTTCTCAATAACCAAAAAATATTGTTGATTTCAAAGAAATTGTTGACAACAGAACCATGCAATTATTAATCATAAGAAACTGAGCTCAAATTATTGATCTGTAATGAAAACCATTAACCTTAAAGACACCAACAATGAATTACCTTATAGAATTTTCTTTAATTTTACTCAACTTCCATACTTAAAGCTCTCAATAAATAAATTTCCTTAAAGACTTCCCATAAATCCACACGATCAGTAAAATGTTCATGCATTATGGATGAATTGAGTCCGCATTAGCCACAAACAACGCTTCCTCATCCATTAGTAGCACTCATCATGTATTTTCCTCTCTCTGTTTCCATTTAACTGATATAATAAATTACAAAATTACAAAACAAGACTAAAAACATACAGCAAAAGTCATCGCCACATCTTTTTTGAAAAACAGAGCAAGAAATTAAATTTATTTTATCTAAAGAGTGAAATGAAAATAAAAGAGCGACACGCACACAAATTTTACTAATACAATGAAGAGAAAGGAGAAAAGTTTTCAATATCATGAAAAATAATGACCTGAGATTTTATTATTCTCCATCATTCTCTCGCTCGCTTACTTGTTCCCTCTTTTCTTGAGATAAAAAGTTTCTTTTTTATTGTTGTTTTTGTTTAAACGAAAAAAGTTTGGAATTTTCTGGGAATTTTTTTACAATTGTAGATTTATTTTAAAATATTCTAAATAATGAATTTTTTAAATTTATTTAAATATCAAAAATACGTTAGAATATAAAATTTTCATGCTTAAAAGCTCAAAAGAAAATAATTATGATCAATTGACTTTTAATAAAATTAAAATCTCATTCTGTTAAGGACAAAAAAAACTTTTCGATAAAAACATAAACCAAAAAAAAATTCTCACGAAGAACACAGAAGAAAAGAAAACTTTTGTTATTTTCTCATCATAAATATTTAATTTTTTTGCCTACCTGCTGATAACAGACAAAACTTCGACATAGAGAGAAGAAAAGTAAATTGCAGCATCTGTAACACTTTCATTTATTTAAGTGACAAATGAGAATGTAAGAAATAGCGACAATTAGCTTGCCTGACTCAAATTTGTCTCATAAATGACCTGCAATTACTAAACTCATTCGCATAGTAATATAAAAAAGGACAAACTAGAAATTGCTACCTACACACTCATACATATGCATATTCAAAGCAAGAAAGATTTCTTGTTGACAAGTAGTTTTTTTGAGGAAGTCGTTTGCAGCTTAACACAAAACTTTTTTTCTTGCGCCTCGCGTCAGTCTTGTTTCAAAATCTGCAGTGAATGCATTGAAAATAAAAATTTTTAATTTAATTGTGAGACAAACGAACGAAAAAAAAGAAGATTAGAAATTTCGAAAGTGAAACTCTTTAAATGAAAATGAAAAAATAAAAATGATGAGTGAAGCAAGATAAAGAAAAAATATTTTAATTGTAATTAACGAGAGCAAAATGAATTTTTTTATATGATGAATCAACAACAACCGAAAAAATGATGATGATAATGGTTTATGGATGAATGCGGTGGCATAAAAAAAGAAAAAGAGAAGGAAAAATTTCTTGTTTGAATATTTTGAGAAGTGTTTACAAAAAATTAAATCTTTTCTTTTGGTAGTTGAAAATTGCACGCGGAAGTTTACAAACAAACTTTTTACTCTCTGTTGTTGTAAAGAAAAAAAGTTTTGAAATTTATAAATCTGTTTTTTAACAGATAAAGGACAAACAAATAAAAAGACATTCTGTTGTGAAAATAAGAAAATATAAATAAACTTGGAAAAATTTCATGCAAGAAAATTTAGTGAACAAAAACTTTGAATTTTAAATTAGCAAAAAAAATTATACAAAAAAATTTTAAAATCGTATAAAATTTTTTTGCAAAACTCGTCTAAAATTACATAAGAAATTCGTATAAAAAATTGAAAATTTCGAAAATTGTTTACAAAAGAGTATAAAAATTGAAAATAATTTAAAAAGTCTAAAAAATTGTGAAAATTTTATACCAGTTGAATATTGAAATTTGTATAAAACATTAAAATTTTTCGTCCAAAAAACTTGTCTGAAAAATCATAAAAATTCATCAAAAAGTTCAAAAACATTTCAAACTCTCAACAAAATTTTAAATTCAAAAATGGAAGTTCTCAATAAAACTTGTCCATCAAATTTCCTCGACACAAGTTTCATCTACTCAGATCAAGAAGATGATGAAATCTCACCAAATTTCCACGAAAAATCTTTTGTAACTGTCAATGTCGATTCATTCAATGAAAAAGAATTCAACAATTTACTCAACTGTCTTGATACAATTCGAGAGTCATCAAAAAAGCGTAAAAATAAAAAGAAAATTGTAAAAAATTATTGCGTTCAGGTGCCATACATTGACAATTCAATAAGACTAAATGAATCAGATCTTGAAAATGACGAAATTGAAGAAAAATGCAATGAAATGAAAAATGATATTAGTCAAATGTTTTCATATTTTGATGAAGACGTTCAATTTAATTTCGATGAAGAAGCAGAGACCAAAAAACTCGATTCAAAGCCAATTATTCGTGGTGTTGTTAGAAAGCCAAATGCACCATGTGAAAGTCCAAATATTCTTAATAAAAATCAAGTTGATAAAATCATGAATGAATTTAATCGAGTCAAAATTAATTATTATAGCAAAGAAAATTGTGTAGAATTCACAGATATTGATTATTTCTATTGTGACAGTGATTTAGAATCAACAAGAAGTTGTGATAAAACTGGAAAACTAAATAGAAATGTTATGAACAAATTCAAGTCTGAAAGTGATTTTAAAACTGAAAATGAATCGATTGATGCAAGAAAACTTTTTATAGACACAGAAATTGTCCCTAAAAATTCAGTTCGTGATAAAATCGACATGTTTAGTAAATTAGACACACCATTGACTGGTGGACAATTTCTATGTAAATCATATTCGGCACCAACACCAGCAACATTTAGAAATTCAAAAAAACAGCAACAAATTCATGGAATAATCAAAAATACTTCAAGTGCGAATAAAAATCAAAACAAATGTTTTATTAAAGACATAAATAAATCAATAAGTGAAAAAGAAATGATGCTGCAGAAAATTATGACTGAAGGCAAACTTCAAGATTCAATTTTGATTGAATTGGAAAGAATTTTGAATAATTTTGATATGAGTTTGATTTACACGATTAATGGACTTATGAATGACAATGCATTCACTCTTGATGGACAAAAAATGAAATTTCTTAAAATTTACACAAATCCAAAATTGGAAATTTTCAATTCAACATTTGACAGCAATAAAATTGACAATTGTAAAATGGAAAGTGTTGATTTATCAGTGATTGAATCAAATAAAATTCAACTACAACTTCAAGTTAAATTTAGAGAAAAATTAACAAATAAAAATTTATTAAAGTGCATGAATGTCATTTTTATGGCAAAATATGATGATAAGGCGACAATGATAATTGATGACGCGACAGCAAGCAAAAATTCATTTGATATTTTCATAACAAGTTTCTTTGAGGTAAAATGAAATCCTTATTGTGTCTGTTTAACTAAATTGCGTCTCCATTGAATCCATTTTATGTCTATTCTCACATAGACAACAACAAAATAGGTCAGGAAGATAAAAAACATTGATTTACTGAAATTTGAGAATAGGAATTTTCTAGTGCTTCTATAGTAATGCAAAAAAATATGTCTAAAGTGGCGATGCAATGAAATCTAATTTGTATTGATTTTCACTCTTTGAATCTATTTTTTACTGAGGAAGTGAAATTGAATCGTTCTTTAAATAAATTGGCTTTGAGTTATTTTTGTTATTCATTTGTCGGTCAGTTGGTTTTTTTTAAATTGAATCAATGTTTGATTTTGAATGATTTGGGATTATTTTGGGTTTGAATGATAGATTTGTGTGTTATGTCAGAATTGTTTTATTTGCTAAATTGAATATTTTAGATTTTTGTAATTCTAAAATTTTAAATTAAAGACATTTTGAAATTTAAATTTAGATTTCCGTTAATTTTAAAAAGAGTTATCTATAAAATTAAAAAAAAATAATTTGAATTTTTAAAAAATAACCGTTTTATGAAATTCGAATTAAAAAATTCGTTTTTTTTTCAAATGTCATCCCATTACAAAAATTCGATCCTGTTTCATCCTAAAATTTCGAATTAAATTTGAATTTACTATAAAATAACTGAAATCCTTTAAAAATTTAAATTGCAAACTTTTGTTACTTTATCGAAAAATTTAAAATTTTCAAATTCTTAAAAACATAAATATTTTTTTACAAAGCGTATTTACAACTTGAAATTTAAACTCCCACTTGACCTTTAAGAAAACTCTTTTTCTTCTAAAATTCAAAGACACAGAATTCCCAATTACGCATAACCAACGTTATTTTCGACAATAAATTTTCATCATCACCTTTTACTCTTATTTCAAATTGAATTCTCAATAGATTTGTATCAATAATAACAACTTTTTTCCAATCAAATTCACATTTTTATTTTCTTATAACAAACAAAGCGATTTAACTTGCTTTGACAAGTCGATTACATATCGAATGATACAAAGACACAAGACATTCTCGTTACTGACAATTTCATAGCTCAATAATCAGCATAAATATAATATTTCTATTTTTATTTGCAGCCACCAGAAAATGAGCTTCAAAAAGCACGAGAATCGAATGTGACACTAAGTGAGCATCAATTGAGAGTGCAAGCATCATTACAGAAGCTCAATATTCCTGATTGGTATAAGCAATATAGTGCGACAGGTGGAAATCAAAATGCAGCACAAGCATACGTCAGAAATCCAGATGTTTCGGGCATTTTAAGAAAACGCAATTCAGATATTGGACGATGGCAAGGCTTGAGTTCAAAAACGACATCACTTAGCTCACTTGGCTCTAATCGTTCTGATAGAAGTCCAGTGATGTTAAGTCCAAGTGCACATAGTCATCATGGTGGTCAGACTGGATTTTCTAGGTAAATATTTAAATTTTATGATTAAAAGAAAAGAAAATCTTCATACATTGTAATTCAAGTAAAAATAATAACAAGTCAAGTAATTGAAATCAAGTTAAACTAAAGTCAAGTAGTAATCAAGTATCAGAGACAAGTCAAGTTAATATTTTTTTATAAAGAAATGAATTTTTTACCTGATTGAAAGCATAAATAAAAATATGTTCTAAAATAAATAATTTTGCAAAAAATGTTTTAGCGAAAAATTGTAAAATTCCATAAAACACAAAAAATAAATTTTCATCTTGATTTTTTTAAATTTTCCATCAAATTGCATTGTGAAATCAAATTCAGATCTATAACGGAAAAAAACTCTCTTAGCATGTTAATGTCAGTTTATTTCAATGAATTTTTATATTTTATTTCTAGGTGGTCAACATCACATTTAAATTCAAGTCAAACATCGCCAAGTGTTTCAGCACGCAGTTCATTTGTAAGAAATACTGCATACGCAAGCACAATGTCAGGCCAGTCAAATGTTTCATCAGTATCACAAACTAGTGACATAAGAAACTCTTTCCGCAAACCATATCTTGGGTGGAGAAGTCAGGAGAAGCTCAATCAACCACGAACTGCTCATGAAAGGTAAAGAAATTGCAAATTACGCCTAAGGAAGAATTTTTTTGACAGTCTTTGATCTACTTATAGATTAGCATCATCTTTAATGTCACAAAAGCAAACACATCAGCAGCAACCAATAGCAACACCTGAAATTCAATCATCAATCAAAGAAGTTACTTCAGCAATTGTGCATTATGTAAATGATCAAACAAATAGAGGCTCACGTAGTCGCTCTGTTAGTCCAAGTACAAGGTAAATTTTTTTTGTTTTTGATTTTTTAGCAGAACTTTGAAATTTGTTAATTCTGAAAAACTAGTTTTTTGCATCATTTTTCTTTGCATCTTTTTAAAATTAAAAAAAACCTGTTCAAAATTACATTTTTCTACAAAAAATTTTATTTTTCATTGTTATTAAATTTTTATGCATCTCTTTCATTTTAAATTTGTAAAATCCTTAAAAAAATTAATAAATTTCTAACTTTAAAAAAATTTAAATTTTAGATGTTGGCTAGAAAGTTCATTTGTAGGCACAAAGCCTCTGGAATCACCACAAACGCCAGCCCTTGAGAATCAGTTTGGTGCACACAAGACAGTGAATATTGGTCCAATGTCAGTTACGGCCACCAACTATGAAACAATTCGTCTCAATGGCATCGGTGGCGGTGAGTCATCAGTCATTTAAGAAATCACAAACATACAGAGAATATAAAAATATAATTTACATACAGAGACACATAAACACAAAAACACACAGACATCATAATTTAGAAATTTTTTCAGTGATATAAATATTGGTTGCCTTGCTTTTTTAGTTATTTTCTTTAGAATTCTCTCCATCACCATCACCATACACTCCACCATAAAAAAAATTTCAATATTTTATGCACATGTCTTTTTCTCTCTATTTTATGATTTCTGTCTTTGTATGAAATTTTAAGTTAAATCTTTTTTTCATTTTGTTTTATTGTAAAAATTATCAAAAAAATCTTTAAGCTACAAAATGAATTTTTTGTATAAGAAATAAAGCTATGATTTAGTTAAGATAAATTTTTTATTTATAGAAATTATTTGTAATTTTTCAGTTAATTTTTATTTGAAAAATTAATTAAAGTTATTCAAAAATTTCAAAAATTTAAAGCCAGCTAATTCAGTTAAACATTTATGGTGCAATTTTTATTAAAAGATTCAATTTTATTCATTTAATGCTCTTTAAAAATTTAAGAATTGAAAAATGAACAAGTAAAAATTTTTTTGTGTAAATTAAATTCAATTTTATATTAAAATTATTATTATTTTGTGAAATTTGTTAAGAAGTAAAAATAAAAAATTTTGCTTTATTATTGAAGTAAAATTTTAATTAAATTTATCATTCTAGAAGTGTCCTTAAGAAAATATTCATTATGAGAAGAATTTGAAAAAGGGAATTTCTAAAAGTGAATAAATTTTTGAAGTTATTTTCAATTTCAATTTGTAAAAATTTCATCATAATATTGAAGTCAAAATGAGTACAATTTAATTAATAATTTAGTGTAAAATGCACGATAAAAAATCACAAAATTCTTCAAAGGTTTTAGAAAATCTTAATTTTTTCCAGTGAAGTTAAAAATTCTTAATGTTTTTAAAAATTTGAACTTTTTAAGTTTTTCAATTAAACTAAATTTTCATGAAACTTACAAATTATTTTAGAAATATTTCAAAAAATAATTTAAAAATATTTAAATTTGCTTCAAAAAGTTCAAAAAATTTTAACTGATTTTTAAAACTTTTTAACTTAAAATTACAAAATTCAATTTTGAAGAACTTTTTAGAAAAAATTTTTAAATTTCACATGAAAAACTTCATAAAAATTTTCAAAAAATAAAAATTGATTTTATTCAAAAATTGAAACATTAAAAAAATTTCAAAATTTCTATTGCAAAATTCAAAGGAAAAAGAAATCACCACACTCGTTTCAGTTGAAAATGAATTTTAACTAAAAAACTCGAAAAAATGAAACAAATGTTGGTTTTGATTTTATTAATTTTCCTCACAAACATAAAAGATAATTTTTATGCTTCCAAAGTGCCTTATTCCACAAATTAAATTAAATTTATATTTATATGCGTATATGCTCTGTTCTAAAAGCACCACACCAACATCCAATGCGTAATTCAATTAAAATGGATGAAAAAATTGCCT
The DNA here is from genome assembly GCA_018290095.1 of Polypedilum vanderplanki. Taxonomy (NCBI): domain Eukaryota; kingdom Metazoa; phylum Arthropoda; class Insecta; order Diptera; family Chironomidae; genus Polypedilum; species Polypedilum vanderplanki. The sequence continues at coordinate 23,248,225 of CM031379.1, read as the reverse complement.
TTGAAATTATTTTAACTTCTAAAATTTAATCATATTTTTCTCTCCCTTTTTTATTTTTATTCTCATAAAATTCTCCCTACAAAAAATGTCTATTACTATCAGCTAACAATTTTTAATTTAAGGATAAAATTTCTACTTGATTTTAAGTTCTTACTTGTGTATTTTTATTATTGATTAAGGTAAAAACTTTTTTTTATTTGCTATAAAAAAAGTTTTTTTACTCAAAATATTTAAAAACTTTTTTGCGAAAGAAATTAATAAAAATTATTATGTGAAAATTATTTTTATTATTTTTTATTTTCTTAATTTCAGTTTTATGATAAAGTGGAAGAAATAATGATATATTTTTTCTCTTTTTCCACTTTGTCATAGCTCATTAAATTATTTTATTATTATGATTATGACATTTATCATTTGATTGAAGCAAGTAGAAATGGTAGAATGAAATTGTTTCTTGAAATATTCTTTATTTTGGGGTTTTCAAGGATGAGACAGTTTGAAACTAAATATTTGAATTAAAATTTTTAAATCCTTTATTATTTCAAAATTATTTAATTTGCATTTTAGTTTTTGTTTATCAAAACAAAAATTTTTTAAAAAAAATTTTAATTTTTGATTCAGTTTTTGTTTTTAAAAAATTTTAAATGTGTTGCAACATTTTTTAATGCTACGCGACATTTTGTTTCATGTAATATGTGTTTTTATATGTGCGACAAAAAATGTCACCTGACACAAATTTCAAAATTAAAAGTTTCAACGGATTTTAGAAGCAAAATTAATATTTTTCAAAAAATTAAGTTATCAATCAAAAACTAATGTTTTTTTTTGAATTTTCCCTAAAACTGTTTTATTCTCAAGAAAAGATTACAACCAAAAAAAGAAGTTCATTTTCATCTCAAAAAAGTAGCTTGAAGCAATAAAAACTTTTATTCTAGCTCATAATAGCAATAAAAAGCATTTTTCTTTCACTAATGAGATTTGAGCTAAAAGTTATGATTTTTTTATTCGCGTAGTTTCACGAGCTTGCTCTTCACCTTAGAGAATTTTATAATAAAAAAATTTTCTTTTAATTTTTCGGGCTGGCATCTTCTTAACTTACTGTGTGGAACAAGTGATAAAATTGATTTTGATAAAAACAGCAGAAAAAACCAAAAAACATCTGAATGTGTTCAACTTTTTGATTTTTTTTTGTTTTTAAATTCACTTTTATGTTTCCATTTCTGTGATATGCTGACAAGATACTTTTTCGCTATTTTCTCCATAATTTTATTATGTATTGAGCTTACGTGACTAGAAAATCAAAAGAAAAATTCTTTTTCTCTATTTAGATTTTTCTCGTCTTTGAAAGTTTGTTCTAAAAATTATTTTTGTACTAAAATTATTTTAACGGTTTTTTAAAATTTAAGAAAGCTTTTTGTTAAAAGCTCAATAAAGCTTCAAAGACGAGAAATTTTTTTTCATCATTCATAATTTTTTCTTTTATTTTTTTTTTTGTTGCTTTTTTGCGAAAATTTTCTCTCTGCTAGAGGAGAAATAAAAAAAAGTTTTACACATTTTTTTTTATAATTGTACAAAAAATGAGAACCAAAAAAAAAAATCATATAAATTTATAGCCGATGCGCAATCGTCAACATACGTGCCATCGTATTATCATCCATCAGTAAGAAGCTCTGCCACGAACCTTGAAGATGATGTCATCTTAAGTTTATTAGGATTACCTTCCGAATTGCACAAATCTTCTTCAGGTAATAATCTGTAAGTTTTTGTTCCTTATCTGTGAGTCAAAAATACGAGACATAAAAAAATACATAAATATGATGGCAGTGAGTTGTGTTGTCCACCACTCACCTATTTTCTATTTCTATCTTTCACCATCACACTCTCTTGCATAAAATAATAAAAAAAGATAAAAATCTCAAAAAATAAATAAAAAAAATGTTGACAGAATTTATTTCCTTTTTTTTAAGTTTTTTGTGGTTTTTATTTTTTTTACTACACATTTTCATGCTTTTTTTAGTCGAGACTTTTTAGTTGTCACTAAACACTCTTTCAACAAAAATGAACTTTAAATAAATGTTTTAACCTAAACATCTCTTGTGACTTTTTTGGTATGTTTGTGTGCTTGAGTTTTTTTTATTTTTTATGTTTATGTAAATTTGTTTGTATGTGCGGAAGAAAAGAAGGAAAAAGGATGCAAAACCAAAAGTAATTTTTTTCTATTTTTGTAACTAACATAATTGAAAAGTTTTAGATTGGTTCTGATAATATGAAAAAATATATTTTTTATTTTCTAAGATAATGAATAATTTGAATTTATAAAACCCGTAAACCTTTAAAAATAATATTTTTTCATTTATTTCTTCTAAATTTAAAAAACGTGAATCTATTTTATATTAAGATAAAAAATTCTTTATTTAAGAAAAAACAAAAAATTTGGATTGAGACAAACCTAGGGTTCGAACTTAAACATAGACTTCCGTGCAAGTTGTATGCAACTTGACTTGCAAAAAATTTTTCCAACTCATAAAATTTTATTCAATTTTCTTCAGAGTTGGAAAAGTAGCTACCTACATTTCCTACTTTTCATATAAAAATCTACTTTCTACTTTTATTTTATATGAAAAGTAGATCTACTTTTCCAACTCTGATTTTCTTGAAATCTTGTAAATTTAAGTGAAGCATAAAATAAAAAATAATTTGCAGGCATTTTCAAGATATAAAAATCAATTGTACTTTTGAGGCTTTTTCAAAGTTTAAGAATTTTAAAAAATTTCTACCTAAAAATTTTTTTTAAAAAAAATTTGATACTATCAAGAATTTATTTTTACTTCTTTTCAAATAAAATCTCGTTTAAATAAAATATGAAAAATAATTTTTCTCATTTTCCTGTTCTCAACCAACATAATAAAAAAAAATATTTCAAATCTTTTCTCTCACAACCTGTTGTTGTTTTTATTTTTCTTTCTTCCGACCACTTTTCATTTGTCTTTTCTTAATCCATGAGAATTTTTTATATCCGTCCAGTATGAATAAAAAAATTTATTTCAACAGAATTCAAGGAAGCGTAAAGAAAATAAAAGTTTTTTGACCTCGCTATTGTGGTCACTGTGGATTTTATTATTTTGCATTTTTATTTCTTTGACTAGAATGTGTTTTTGTTCTCATTGAAGGAAATGTTTTTTATCTGCATTGTGAATGAGAATAAAATTTGACCATTCGAAATTTAAAAATAGAGAGAATTTATGGAATATCATCAATAAAAAACTTATTTTGCATCAAATAGTTCTAAATCATTTACTTTTACTGAAGTATGAAAATTTTAATTTTAACGGTCAAAATTAATTTAAATATTTTATAGCTTAAAAAATGCAACTAATTACGCTTAATTTTATAAATTTAAATTTTTAATATAAAGCTTGAAACTTTGAATAAAAAAGCAAGTTTTCATTCCTTTTTCTTCTTTTGAAAAGAATTTTTTTTAATTTGCAAATTTTTCTTTTCTCTTCATTGTCTTTGTCTGTGTGCATTTTTCTCTCTTCTATTTTTATTTTTTCCATTCATCTATGTTTCTTAACAATTTTTTATTAGTCGTATCTTCATATTTCTCGATGTTGCTTAGCAATGTTTTTTTAAGCTTCAACATTTTTACCAACAAAAGATTTTTCTTCTTTTCTTTTTAACAGAGGATTTAGCTAATCAATCAACTTACCGTGGACTCTCAACTTTTTCAACCTTCAAGCCATCACCATCACAACCGCAACAGCAGCAGCAACAAGCACAAGCACAATCAAAGCAACAACAGTTGACAGTCGAACAGCAATCACATTCTCGTCGTCATAGTGAGGGCGATTGTCAAAAAAAGCTTCTTGAGCATCACTCGCAAGACTATGAGGATGAAAAATCTGATGAAATTGGACCACTTATGCAGCAACGCACTGTTTCATCAACATCAACATCACCAGCACCACAATATCGTCGAATAAGTCTCGATTCAACTGAAGCCAAACGTGGTGATCTTCTTCGATGTCGTTATCCAAAATGTGAAGTTGTAGCGACACAAGCTGATGCAAAAAAGAATTTTAAATCATGTCACAATTGTTCACATCTTTATTGTTCGCGTGATTGCCGTAGGAATCATTGGGAACGCGGACATCGACGAGCATGTTTACATTCGCGTGTTTCTGCTCTATGTAGGCAAGTGTTGTCGACATGTAAGGATGATGCTGACACATTAAAACATTTGAGCTTACTAGCAAGGCGTGGATTTATGTCACAAGGACGCGGTGTAGTTCGACTTCTTTTTCGTAGTCCTGAAAATGCCGATTTATTTATTAAGCAGGGCTTTCAATGTTTGGGTGAAGTTTCATTTGTTCGCTGGCCTGAACTTATGCCACAAGAAATGGGTCCAGAATTGTATAGTGAACTACTGAAACTAAGCAATGAATATAAGCCCGAAAGTAAGATGTTGATTTACGTTGCCATTTGTGTTGTTTCCGAAGCGCCAAGTTCAAGCACAGCGCCTGTAAAATGGGAAAGACAATTGGTATCACGATGTGCAAAACTTAAATTATGCAAGTCGATAATGTGCGATAAATCGCTTTTTTCAAGCTCAAATATGGCTGCAAGTGGCACAGATGTTTTAATTTTGACCTTTAATACGGCTGACAAATTTACACAAAAATCGAGGGAAATTATTTTAACAAATGTTACAGCAATATTGCAACAAAAGGGAATAAATTTGAGAAAACATCATCCTGAGGTTTATCAGAGGTTAAGTAATTATGTTGAAGGTTTAACAGAAAAATTTTTACCTGTCACAATTCATCCTCGTGATAGTGCGACAGGTAAAAGTTTTGTTTGCATAATTTTCCCACAAAATGGCGATACTGAAAAAATAAAAATGCCAGGTGGCGAAGAAAATTCAAATGATAGAGTTCAAACTATCGACGTTGGCATTGAACGCACTGAATTGACACAAAATTCACTCAATGATGATCTTTTCACTGAGGGAACGAAATTTTAAGCTTTTTTTAAATTTTATTTTTTTGATGTTTGACAATATTTGAGCTAATAATGAAAAAAAAATCATTTATGAAATATTTAGGTGTTTATGAAAATATAAAAAATATTTAATAATAATAGAAAATTTACCCATTTAAATGCAGATAAAAATAATAAAATTTTCACTTACTCTGGAACTGAATAAGTATTTATGAACAAATTTGCAATGTTCGATTATATCGGGTTGATCCCTAAAATTTATAAATTATCATTCCTAACTTTTTGTCATTCTTGTAGAATTTGAAATTTAAAATGTGAAAATTTGAAATTTTGTATGAAGTTTTACTAAAATTATAGCAAAACTTACAATTCTACAAAGCTTTTGTCGAGTGTTTTGAAAAAAATTGTAGAAATTTTGACAATATAAAAAAAGTTTTCAAGGATTTTTGTAATCTTTTGTTATTTAGTTATAAAAATTTCTAAAAACTTTATTGCATTATACAAAAAATTCTAAATTTGTAAAATATTTTTAATTTGTGTAAAATTTTCTACATAGTTTTTTGTAAATTAAATTCAAAAATTTTTTTTTAGAGTATTCTACAGCTTGACAAAAAAATCTACAAGAAAGTTTTGTAAAATTGTAAGGTTTTCTACAATTTAGATAAATATTTTACAAAAATTAATGCAAATAATTTTTATCAAATTTTCGAATTCTAAATTTGAATTTTCTACATTTTCATAAATATTACAAAAAATAAAGCCTAAAATATTTAATTGGGAAAAATCATTATATAAAAAAATTAATTTATATCCCAAAAGAAGTGATGATAAATAAAAAAAAGCTTGCAATGGTTTAGTAAGTAATTTTGTAAGAAATTGCATGACATAAAAACACCAACTGCCAATATTTAATATTAACAGAAACAAAAGTAATTTTCTTTCCTCAATTTTTATCTTCCAATAAACTTTTATCGATTTTTCTCTTCAATTTCATGATGAACAATAAATTTCAAAATTTAAAAAGCATTTCACTATAATTGAGCAATAATTTCCTCTCTTTCAATCGCCAAAAAAGTGAAGATTTGTGTCTTTCGTGCGTGTGGTCATTGCCAAAAAAAGAAATTTCCTCCATTTATTGATCGTAAAAGCGGCCAAAAAAGTTTCATCAATGAAAATAAATTGTCAGCCATTGTTGAAGTTCATTAAAGCATCTGTATGTGCCAAAGTAAAATATAAAAATAATTTTTTCACATCGAATGTGGCGGCCTTTAGGCTATCAATAAATTACTGATTTTTGTGTCTCTTTATTTACTTGATGTGGTCATTGAACAGTAAAATAAAATACAGACAATGCGAGGGGTAAAAATAAAAAGATTTTTATCATGTGCGAATGATTGAAAATGAAAATTTACAATAATGACAGCGAAAAATTAATTGTCATTCATTTTTTTAAATTTATTTTCTTTTGAGTGACTGTTGTGGAAATAATAATTTAAAAAAATAAATTTGTTTAATGAGTTTTTTTATGAGCTAACGAGGGTGATAAAGGACAATTTTTTATTTTTTTGAACTGGCGCCGGTTTTTAATTTGTTTTTTAATGGAAATTGATGGTAAAATTTAACCAAAAATTTTTTTTAAAATTGAAATTTTCTAAATTAACGAATTTTTCAAATTTAAAAGTTTATATCTTGAAAAATTTATTTGTTACTAAATTAAAAATGTTTGATTTTCTTTTTGAAAACAAAACTAGTTTTTATCAAATAAAAACATTTAAAATTGAATTAAAAAAATGCGTTAAAAACAAAATTTGAAAATGTTTGAAAAAAATATTTGACCGTTGAAATGTTAAAAATTTAAAATGCTTGAAAAACAGACTTTTCAAAAAATTTGAAATAAGTAAAAAATATGTTGAAAAATATTTTTTAAGTTGTTAAAAATAAAATTTTTTAACATTGAAAACGTTCAAAAAAATCTTTTTCAATGAAGTTAAGCATTTTGTTTTTTGTTGAAAAAATTAAATTAAGTTTAAATAAGTTTAAGTTTCTGCAAAAAGTGTCAGTCACAAATTATCGTGACTTATACACTATTTATTTAACACAACACTACAAGGGCTCGATGATAGATGTTCCGATAGGTGTTTATGTGTAGCTATCAATATATTCATAACATTGTCTACATTTATCACAAGGTTTGGCTAGTCTCTCAAAGATATTTCCAATATTAAGTTCTGTGCTGATGTCAACTTTCTGATTAGGCTTTTTAACTTTCTTGAATGGTGATTCAAGTATGCACACATCTTCTACAATGTATGTGTTGTTTTGTTCTAGAAATTTGGCTAATGCTATGTGTAATTTCATAGCAGCACAAGATTTCAAGTAATTCATATTTGTGAATTTTCTCGTTCTCAAATTATAAATCTTTGTGCTTTTATCAAATTCATCATTGATAAATTTGTAGCCATAAATTTCTGTGATGTCAATATCTAAAGCTTTATCACCAGAAAGCGAACACAGCTTAATTTTGGATGAGACACCTTGTTGATTACTCAAACACACTATCATAACACCAACCATAACACCATAGCTTCCATTGAGCTTGCGATCCGTATAATTTTCTTGATTCGTTTTCAACTTTTGTCTTTCATTTGATAATTTGACAATTTCGTTATATACAGACATTAGTCCGCTTTCAATTTCATTTAGCATTTGCTTCATTTTGCTTTCTTAAAGATTTTCAAATCGGCACGCTCAACCAAGAACTATCTACGAGCCTTATCATTGTCTTGCAAAAAGCAGAATATATTTTGATTGTTGATTTCAAATAATATGACAAAAATCATACGTGAAATTTCCAAGTGATGATAACAAAATTTAAAATAGAAAAATTTTACAAACATGAAGCTATTGTGCAATTTTATTGCTTTTTTAATAAAAATTTTGAGTTATCAAACATTGAATTTAATAACTTTGATATTAATTCAGATAACAAAAAAAGTGATTCATTTTTAATTTCAAATATATTGTTTTTAATCGTTCTTGTGGTTTCTGGTTCAAGACTGCTTTTGGATCTTTTAAAAAATCAAGTTTTGTATAAAATTTGCAAATATTTTTTACTTTGAAAAATTCTTTTTTTAGCTACTGATAAAAAAACTTCATTTATTTTGCATTAGAAAAATTTAAAAATTCAAAATTGTAAATAACGAATTTTTTGATTTTAAAATTTTAAATTTGAATCCATTAAAATCTAAATTTCATAAATTGTTTTTTTAATTAAAAAAAATTCTATCAAAAAACCTTGTAAGCAACAACAACAAAAATTCTTTTTAGATTTAAAAAAATGTTGATGATAAACCGCACAATGCCACAGATTTTCAATTTCCCAAGTTAATTATAAAATACGCATTTCATAAAATATTTCACTCAAGTTATTTCAATCCCTTGCCATAATCCCTCCATCCTTTCTTCCTTCCTTTTACTTCCACAATCCATCATTCAAAACATCAACATTGATTACATAGCGAGATAAAATAATTATGAGAGTAGCAAACTACTACAACTTACAAATAACATCGGATCAAGAATGTTTCAAGAGGAATAATAATGAAAAGAAAGTTTTAGTCAAAGATGATGGGAAAAGGAAACAAGAAAATGAATTGAAAGAGTTTTTATAAGAAATGGATAGATGGGAAAATAATTTAATATTTTTATTTTATTAAATGCTTCAAAAAGCAATGTAGATTTTTATGTTGTTGAAGAAAATATTTTCTTTAATTTTGAATGAAAATTTTTCTCGAATTTAAGTTTTTAATTTCTAAGAAAATTAAAAATTTTTGTTTTGAAAAATAACGAATTTTTAAATTTTAAAAATTTTTAAATTTGTAAAGATCGTTATAAATTTTAATTAATACAGGCTTTATAAGTGTTAAAAGTTGTTAATTCAAAATTTTTAAAACTTTCAAATTTGAAGATTAAAAAAATTTTAATATTGATTTTGAAATTTTCTGTTGTTTGAAAATTTTCAAATTTTGAAAAACCGTTAAAATCAAATTACTAATTTTTTATTTTTAAAAATTCCCTTAAATACTAAATTTGCAATGTCAAAAAAATTTTTTATAAAAAAATTCCTTTTTTTTCATTTTCCCATCATCAAAAATTCATACCACGGAAGCCTCAGAAGATTAATGGTTTAAAATGGAAACCATGAAGCTGAAATTCCATCAACTTTTCAGTTACATAAAATGTAAAATAAGAAAATTAATCTTCAACAACCAAGAAGCGAGAAATATCAAAATTTTATGTCACATGTGCAACTCAACAAAAACAAATTTAAATATTTTATGTCAATATTTCTGTGATTTTTTTAAACATATCAAAATAATTTTTATTTGGTTTATAAACACTGTCACTATCTCGTGTCAATATAAAATTCTAATTTGAAAAATTTTCCACATTTGTTTTGAAAAATTAATTATTTTTCTATAACATTAAAATTCTACACATTTTTATTCCATGACATAAAAACTGTCAACTACAAAGAAGCTTTTTGTCACTATAACGACATTGAATGATGAGGATGTTGAATAAGGGAAGGAAATTTGAGAAGTTTTTATGTTTAATTGAAAATTCTGTTTGTGTGAGTGGATGGGAAAAATTGATTTAAAAACTGGAATTTTTATTTTAAAAATTAAATTGTTAAAGTTTAATAAAAGCAATAATTTTAAAATTTGTTGTAGATTATTGATAAAATTAGGAATTTTTTTTAAATTGAAAATAGTTGAAGATCCAAAATACAAAATAAGAACGATTTTTATGATGCTATAATTATTGACAATTTGCTATAATATTTTTATAGTAAAATATTATGTCAAAAACATACTTTTGAAAATTTATAGCAAATCATCACAAATTATAGCATCATATAAGTCATAGAATTTCGACGATAAAACTTTGGTTCAATGACCACAAACTTTTATTTTAATTTTATTTAAGAACTGAGCTACACATTAAAATTAAAATGACAAATGGAAACAAAAGAAAAACACAAAATGGCAAAAACGATTTCAACTTCTTACTCATATTGACTAACTTTATCTAAACTTTATAAAAGTTTAAGTTTTAAACTTATGAGGCAACAAAAGATTGAGAAAAATAAGAAAGATAAAACATTTTTGTAGATAGCGAAAACTAACATAAAAAATTGATCAAAAATATTTTTAAGCATTGAAAGCTGAAATTTAATACTTTTTTCCTCGTAATCCCTTCCTAAAATGTTTTTTATGTTTTTCGTTTGCTAAGAGTGAAAAAAGTTTCAAATTTCTACTTGCTTTAATCGACAATTTCTTTTGTTTACTTCTTTATAAAAGGAGAAAGAAAAAAGTTTTGATTTGATGATGAAATTATTATATATTTGCTGTTATTGTTGCTTCACACAAATTTATTTTTGCGAAATAAAGAAAATGAAGAAATATATGAGAAAGGAATTTTTTCTGTGGATTTTTTGTTTGCTTTTACTTGAGTTTATTAAGTGCTTTCGTAAGAATATTAAGTGTAGTACACGGGTTTGACTTTTTCTCGCTTTCTGCTAACCCTCGAGTGTTTTTTTTTTCATTCTTGCAACAACAAATAAATAATGAAAATGCTTTAAGCATTCTTTGACCGTTCTTCATTTCAGTGCAACTCTATTGTTGACTTTTCTTCATTTTCTACTTGATGGTAAGAAAAAGTTTAAATTAAAAAAAATTCTTTGGTTTTAATTAAATAAAAAAGAAAGAAATGAAATAGTAAGTAGACATTTTTTATAAATGATGAGAAGAATAAATCTTTGCATAAGAAAGAAAAAGTTTTTTTTGAAAAGGTGAATAAAGTGCATTGAACTTGCTATGCATCAATGAAAAATATTTTAACTTAACTTGGTATTTCACTTGACTGTGTACTTGGCTAAATAACTTGACTCGTTATGTTACTTGACTGATTGTTATTTTTACTTGATACAAAAATTTTCAATTTCAATTAACTAATTGAAAGCAAGTAAACAAAAAATCAATAATTTTCTCCCTCTTAATCTTATTACGACATAAAAAACTTCTAATCCGATTGCCTAATAACAAATTAATTCTTTCAGTCTCATTTTACTCAGACATTCTTAGAAGTAATTCCATTTAATTGAATATGCTTCTATTTTATTCTAATTAGTAATAATCAGCATTATCATTACTATTAGCCACACTCATTCAAGCTTTTCCTCTTAACATTAATGAATTTATGTTAGCTAATGCAAACATATTAATTAATTTGATATTTTTTGCAAAGAAAGAAAATTTCAGTTCGACGAGACAATTGAAGAATGATTGATTGATTGTTGGTCTCATTTACAAATAAATTGGCTTCAATAAAAATTAGTTGATTAGTAAAATGATACTTTTATGATTGGTTACAAAAAAAGGTCAAATTTCTGATAAATTTCTTAAATTTAAATTGCATTTTGGAAGATAAAATTTTTAAGGTTGTTAAAATTGTTATAAACTAAATTTTTCACTGCTGCAAATAGAAGATAAAAAACTTAATTTTGAATTACAAAAAGATCAATTTTTATTTTTAATTTCTTAATGTATCCAATTTTTATCACCGCAAAAAAATCAAAAACTTTCACAATTCAAATTTGTAATTTTTTTCAACTTTTTATCTTTAATTTTTTATCTTCACTAAAATATGATTGAATGAATGCAATAAAATGAAACTTTTTACAAGAAATTTCTCGACTGATTAGATTGAAAAAGCGTGCAATATAACTAGAGAGAGTAAAACAAAGTTTATATCCATAAGATAGAGAAAAACTTTTTTTATGATTATGAAAAATTTGTTTGTTATTTGAAATATGAAATGCATTGACTTTTGAGCAAAAGAAAAAAGTTTTGAAGTTTTGTTTGAAAGAAAGTAAATTTTCTTTTTTTCTGCTCTTTTTACTAGTTTGATGCATGAATAAATAACCATTGGATATTATTTTATTTTTTCCTTCTTGGGTCATTTTTCTTTAAGGGTTTGTGAGAAAATTTCTTTCTTTAATAAGCAAAATGATGATGAGAAAATATTTTTATTGAATAAGATTTATTTAAAAGTTTTTCTGTAAGGAAAAGTAATTTTGTGATGATTTGAATTTTTTGAAGCATGAAATTTTACTTTTTCTTAGGGTTCGGACTCAAGTGCAGGCTTGCGTGCAAGTTGCATGCAAGTTGATTTGGACAAAATTGTTCTAATTAGTTCAAATTTTATTCAATTTCATTGAAATTTTGTAAATTTAAACGAAAATTATTTTTATATAAGTTAGCAAAGTTTCATCCAAAATGAATAAAATTTGAATTAAAAAAAAAATTGTTGTGCAAGTCAACTTGCATGCTACTTGCAGACAGTTTTGCACTCAAATCCGAACCCTACTTTAATAAAGTAGTAAAAAAATTACAAATTTTTCTAAAAGTTTGCAGCTAGAGTATGCAGCAAGAAAGTTTTTATTATTTTAGCAAAAACTTAAATTAGAAAAGTATTATAAAAAAATTTTGTCATCTCGGAAAATATTCAAATTCGATCGTTATTTTAAAGTCAATAAAAAAGACAAACTGAAATCAAATTCCAAAGCATGTTATTATTTTACAATAATTTTATTTTTGTATAAAATAATCAAAGTCTAAAAACCAAAGCATAAAAAAAGAACTAGACTAGATAAGCATTAAAGCGAGTAATCATCAGATCACTCAATCAATTTCCCATTCAATTGCCTGATTCACTCACATTTTCACTCCACATGGCTTCGAGAATTAACCCAATTTCCTTCTTTTTTTGCGAGAATGAAATTCAATTATTGCCTTCTGCTGCTCCTCCTTGATGCCTTGAGTTATGAGATGCTATAAGATTCACGTTCTTTAGCTCTACTGTATTCGTGTCAAAGACACGCATTGTGAAAATAAAAAGAGAATTTTGTTTCATAAATCTTTTTATTAATTAGCTAATTAATGATGGTGATGAGTCTCATTAAATGAAAGTCATTAGATGTATAAAAAAGATGAGATGGTCACGCAAAAAAAAGATCCTTTTCTAGGGTTTTAGAGGTTGAAATTTTTTATTTTTGTATTTTTTAAAGATGGTTTTGGATCAAATTTATTCAATATTTAACGGAAAATTTTGAAATTTTTGTATTAATTTTTAAAATTTTACTTTAAAAACCCAAAGTTATTTTTTTTAAAAAAATCGATTTATTGACAAAAATTAAGAGTAAATAAACAAACATTCCCTTCAATAAATTTTTATAATAATTGTTATTATTCCTCTGCATTATTAATTTTTATGAAACTTTAATATTTTTAGCTTGTTTTTTTCCACATTCAGTAATTAAAGGAAAAAATATCATAAAAAATTAATGATATGAAAATTATTATTATTTTCATTAACTTTAAAAATTTATTAAAATATTTTGTCTTCATGATAAAAAGGTCAAAATTTTATGAGAAGTATTTTTATGCAGGAAGAGCTTAAAAGCCTTCTTAAATCTTAAGTTATCCTAAAAAGTTATATTTATGAGAATTTTCTTTTCTAGCTATTAACATTGACTGCAATAAACCATAAAATTCTCATTATTTAAAAATCCCAAAATGGTCAGGAAGTGAAACTTTTTTTCTCTATGATAAACCTGTGTTTAGACATGTTTTGATATCCTTTTCATTTTCGAGTACATGAAACGTTCATTCTTCTCAGACATGCGTGAAATTTTCATCTCGTAATTTTTTTGCCTTTTTTCTGTTTGTGATTTGATTTGGTTTGAATGAAATGAGGTTGAATTGGGTTAAAAATAAAAAGGAAAATTTATAATGAATAAATAGAAAAAAGGTATTTTTAGTAGATTGAGTGTTTTTAGACATTTTTTTGATTAAAATGATTTTTTTTTATTTTAGATTAATTAATTAAATTCAAGATATATTTTGAAGGTTTTTTTATATAATGAGTTTTAGAAGAATATTTCATGGGAACAATTTTTTTATTCGTCTACTGGGTTGAAAGAAAAGTTTTTATATATAATTATAAATACTTTCTTAAAAATTATATGAAGAAAATTAATTTTTTCTAAATTTTATGAAGCAAGCTCGAAAGTCAAGTTATATTTAAAGTCAAGTGGCTTAATCAAGTAGTATTCAATAGTCAAGTGTTTCAATGATATCAAGTAAATGAAGTCAAGTTTTTGTATATTCAAGTAACATAATGTTCAAGTAAATCAAGTGCTTTATATCAAGTAAGAAATTATCAGTAAATTTTCAAGTGTGAAATTAAAATACTTATTTTTTTTTTCAAGTGTTAATTAAAACTTATTTTACAGAAATTTAACTTACAGAAACATCAAAATATTTTTAAACCTTCTAAGAATAAAAACAAAAGAATTCTTTTCCACGAAAATATCAATTTTTCAATTAATTTTCTTCAAATTCTTCTTTTCAACATTTTAATTAGTTGAAGAATTTCCAAATAATGCCAATTAAGCTTGTCAATAATTGACTTGTAAAAACATTTTAAGCTCTCTTCAAGTCATCATCAATAACATTTAACTCAACAATTTCTATTACTGGCTTACATTCTTTTTTTTCTAAAGAATCTTCTTGACACAAATCTTCATTTTCTTTTTCATTCATCGTTAAAAACACCGACTAGAAGGTAATTAATCATTACATCGCTGAGAAAAACAACATTTTTTTTACAATAGTAATACAATGTAGAACTATAAGTGGCACTTGACTTAAAAAGTACTTTTAAAAAAAAAAACAAGAAAATTTTTCATTAATTATATAAAAATTCCGCCATTAATCAATAAAAATTTATAAGAAATAAAAATAAAATTGTTGGGAAAGGATTGATAAAAAGTTTTAGATCATGATAGGGGCAACAAAAATAAACGTCGACAACGGGAGAAAAAGGAGAAAGAAAAAACATTTTTTCCGGGCTTGTTTTATGAGTGAGAGAGAAAGAAATGAAAGAAATCGTTATGAACAAAACTTTTTCATTCCTGAACTGGAAAATTTTTGTCATTGTGTGAGTGAATGGAAAATTGAGAAGAAAAATTTAATTTCATGAGAGAAAATTTAGAAAAGAGAGGAAAATTTTAGGGTTGAGTTTTTTACTTTTTTTGCTTTCCCAAACATTTTTGAATATTTTTCTCTTTCTTCTTTTTTGTCAATCCATCTGTATCTTGTTACACAAATGTCAGCTTCATCAGCATTGAAAATACAATTTTTTCTATGCTTTTTTTTCAATGTTAGGACATTGAAAACTTTTTTTATTCAAAGGAAAAATTGATCAAGCATTGGAAATTATCTTTTGCCAATTTTTTGTCTTAGCTTATATTTTAAAAGGAAACAAAATATTTGACCAAATTCATTAATATTTATATTAAATTATTTGGAATTCGAATTGTTATCAAACCAACAAAAAGCTGAATTAATAAGACAAAATTCAAATGTCATGCAACTTTTTTAATGTTGCGCGACATTTTTTATTTCATGTGACATGTTGCTTTTGTCGCCTTTTAATGCGTTACATTGCAAATTGTTGCGAGACAAAAAAATGTCGCACGATGACCAAATTATTTTTTCACGAATTTATTTTTTTAAAAAATGAAAAATTCTAAAAATTTCTATTATTTATAAAAAATTTAAAAACATTTCCAAACTTTGTCATA
Organism: Polypedilum vanderplanki; assembly: GCA_018290095.1. Taxonomy (NCBI): domain Eukaryota; kingdom Metazoa; phylum Arthropoda; class Insecta; order Diptera; family Chironomidae; genus Polypedilum; species Polypedilum vanderplanki. The sequence continues at coordinate 23,232,513 of CM031379.1, read as the reverse complement.
TTTTCTTTTTTCTTCTTTCCTTTATTCAATTCCACTCGAATGTCATAATGTTTTGCACACAATTTACATTGGACAATGTAACGAGATATTTTTCCCATCTTTTCCTTTCAACTACACACATTTACGCAAGCGAGACGATGAGAAAGAAAGTTTATTATTTTTATCAGTTGATGATGAGGATGCCTGCTAATGATTGATCGATATTTTTCAGCTTGCTTCTTCTTCTTCTTTATATATTTTTTGTGCTAGTATGATAAGGCGTTGAAATGAAGTTATTACGCCACTTGAAAACTTTTTTTATTACATTTTTGATATTTTTGTCTGGATTTGAAAAGGGAAAATGTAAAAGATTGAAAAATTGGAAAAGGGATTAAATATCGAATTTTATGAATTGAGTTGAGTTAGTCCATTAGATTGAAAATAAGTTTATTATCCTTTTTTGTGTATTCATGAATATGAGGGCGAGGAAAATTATGATAAAAAGATCAAAAGAATTTTTTTTGTGTATGGCTTTAGGTTGAGTAAACAAAAATAAAATAAAATGTTATACAATTTTTATTCAAATTTAAAATTGAACTTTTTAGCGTATTTTTAAATCAATTTGAATAAAGGCAATATTTTGTCTTTCTTCCTAACTAAATTTTAAAAAAGAAAGATTTTGGTTCACTTTTTTCGCACCATTGTATTTCATATGACAATGACATCTGTTTAATGGAAGGTTTTAAAGCATTCTATTTTTCTTAAGTTATGACTAACATTTATAAATCAAGAATAAAAGTTAAGTAAAAACCAAGTTTTTTAAATAATTAATTCAATTGACAAATATTGATAAAGCAAGCAAAATTTATTCAAGTCAAGTTAAATAGTCTGATTCATATGTCAAGTAAAAATTAATTTGAGTCAAGTAAAAATTTTAAATCAAGTCAATTCAAATAAGTCAAGTCAAGTAAAAAATAAAAATCGACAAAGTTCAGTTAAAAATCAAGCAAATAAATGTGTGTTATTTGAAGACTTTGGTATATGTATGCCGAAAAAATTTCAAATTATTATTAATGCTTTTTCGACCTAGAAATGATTAAATTTTCACTCATCACAACACACGAAAACAAGAAGAATTCATTTGAAGAAGAATATTCATTTGTAATACAAATGAAACAATTCTGGAGTATATTTTAACATAATTTTATTTGAATGCGTTTCAAAATAAAAAAAATATTGATATTTTTGAAAGAAAATTTGCTTTTTCAGATTAAAATCAAAAATAAACAAAAAGCAAATTTAAATTAAAGTAAACTTTTGAATCATTCATTAATAAAAGCTGTGAAAATTCAATTTTTATTAATTAATAAAAAGCAATAGAAGTCTTATGATAAATTTTCTTGTAATTGATTTAATAGAAATTTTTAATTAGATTCTATGAAGTTCAAAAGTGTGTGTACCTTTAAAGAAAATAAAATTACATGAACTCTCACGCACACACAATTAAACAACACAGAGTGTGAATAATGATAAATAATTAAAATTAAATTTATGCCGCTTCACATTCACATACACGCACTCTTATGAAGAACGAAGCAAAAATTTTCATTTTCTATTTCAATTCTCAAAGAGAATTTTCTTCTTATGCTGAGAAAATGAATGAATGAAATTATTTCCAATTGTTCAACATAATTAAAATATAATGAGAGAGACGCCTGCTCATGATTTTTGCCATTTATGTTTTAAGTTTTAAAGATGGTGTGAGTCAAAAAAGAGAAGTTAATTGAGAGAGAAATTTTATAATAATTTCTGCTTTTAATTGTGTCAAAGAAATTTTCTATGGAAAATGAGAAATGACAGATGAAAATTTTAATTGAGATGAATTTTTGAGAACTTTTCAAATTGACTTTTATCAAGTGGCGTTTTATTTTTATTATTTTCTGAATGAAAATGAAAAATTAATTTCATTTATTATTTGGAGAAAAGTTTTTGATGTTTCTTTTATTTGACATTTTTTAAATATTTAATGGAAAGGAGAACATTTAAATTAAAATAATAAAATGTTGGTATTTCTAGAAAGTTGGTCTGAACATTACACAACCCAAAAAATTTAACCCTTATGATGCTTTTGAAGTTAGCATAATTTTAACGTCAGATTAATTTAAATCTCCACGGATTAATCGAAGAATTTATATAAATCTTAAAGATTAAATTAAGTATATAGATTAAAATTAATCTTCAAGATTTATTCAAACAATTCTTTTTTAATTCACATTATCCATTCGAATAAATTTTAAAAGTTCATGGCAAGAATTTTTATTACGAGTTAAACTCTTGATCCGAAATTTTTCTATCATTAGATTAAAGTATAAATTTTTTACTTAGATTTAAAATTAATCAGAAATTTAAATTTAATCGGGATAATTTAATAAATTCGACACTAAATTTTACTTTTGAGAAACGATACAAAAATTATCGTACAGATTTTATAAAAGTTATTTTAAGACCTTTTACTTTATTCAAAAAAAGTTCATGAAAATTCATCTAATTTTAAATGTTTTTGTTTGAGTTTCAAATAATCACAAAAAAATTCAAAAATTTCCTTCCTTTAACTCATGAATAATCAAATTATTTTTTCTTCCTTCATAAAACCTTTTTAAAAATTCAAGAATATTTAATAATTCCATCCTCATCTACACCAAACAAGATAAGACTAGACAAGAAAGAAAAGCAAAAAAAATTTATTTTAAAATTCTTAATTTTTGGTCCTTACATGAAGCTTTAAAAGCAGAATTTTTTCTCATTATCATTAAATATTCCACATGCTTTACCATTTTCAATTTTCATGACAACACAACAGAAGCACAAAAAATAACAAGCAATGACCCATTCTGTTTTTCCTCTTTTACCTATACTTTAACAACATCATAGCAGAAGCACAAAAAAGCAAAAGAAGGAGCAAAGCGACATGTCATCATGATTAAACAATTTCATCAGCATGCAGAAAAGGTTTCTTCTTCATGTTTATTCACATTGGCAGACAAAGAAAATTTTCCTTGTGCTGAACTCGCTTTTATGGACGCGCACAAGCGAGACACACACAGACAGACGCTGAAGTTGTTTTAATAAAATTTTATTATTTTTATTTTTTCTTTTTGCAGGCACAAGCGAACATTTTGACGATTATTAAGAGAATTGTATTACATTTGATTTTTAACGATTTTTGAACAAGAAAAAATATGTTAAAATTATTTATTAAAATTTTTAAAAATAACGGCATTCAAATTTTTAAAAGGAATGACCTTTTAAAATTAAGAAACATTTTTTTACTAATAAAAATTTGGCAGTAAAAAATTTTAACTTCCACCATTTATTCAAAATTAAAAATAATTTCTACTTTTGTAAAAATAACGTACTTTAGGAATTCAAATTTTTATAACAAAAAATTCGTTGTAAAATCAAAAAATTTACAATTTTTCCTTTAAAGTATAAAACAGACAAAATGAAAACTCAAATGAATTTTTTAGGCTAAAAAAAGAAAAAAAATTTAAAAAATTTCTTCAAAGCAATCAAGCTTTCGGCTCTTTTTTCCATTAACAAGAGTGTGCCTTTATTCTTTCTCGTGCTGTGCTGCTTCTACTTTAATTCTCTTTCTCTTCCTTTTTCACCATCTATGAATAATCGAATAGAGAAGAGAGAGAGAGAAAAAAGGTCATCGAATTAAATTCGATAATTCTTCAAAATTAAATGCCATGCTCGATTGATTGATGTCCGATTGCGCACTTTATGGCTGCAAGCGATGAAAATTTGCCTTCTTTGGTTCTTGTTCATTTCAATTATTTGAATAATGCGCCGCTCCTTTAGCATAAAAAGTCAATAAATTGATGTGAAGGGTCTTTATGCATCATTCGACCTTTTTCATTCTGCTACTGCATGATAAGCAAAGAATCGAAGAAAAACTCTGACCTGTGAAATCTGTTGAAGAGAAAATGAGAAGAAAAAGATAAGAAAATGAATGGAAAAGCAATCTTGTATCTTGTTACATATCTTTCTCTCTCTGCCTTTAGCTTTATTTGTAAACATTTATTCATATGGATAAAATTTTTTTCATAACAATGAAAACACACCCAAATGATTCGTTAAAAAATGATGGAATTTTTTTCATGGTTGAATTGTTTTTTCCTTTGCTTTTTTGAGGAAGTTGAAAAATTTAAAAGAAGATTGAATTTTAAGTCAAGTTTATTATGATTTGCCTTATTCTTAGCATTACAATGTAAATTTATTTATTAAGGAATATTTTTAAATCAAGTTCACTTGATATTAAAAACTTGACTTTTTAACTTGATTACAAGTGACTTGACTAAAATACTCAAGTTGATTCTTTAAATGAAGTCATTTAAATATTCATCATTAAAAATCTCTTTAATTAAAAATTTTTTCATCATACAAATTTAAATCTTCAAAAGCACTCTTTATAATCTTCCAATTAAATTTTCAAAAGAGTTCGCTCAATTAGTCAAGTGCAATTAACAACAGCAATGTCACGGTGCTTCTGTGAAGTTTCCCACTTGAATTAATTCAATTTTTTTATTCTGTGGTCGATTTCGCATTTGCTGATGCGGGTCTGCGCCAGTGAAAGCCGCAAAATTTAATTTTCATCAGTAAACTAGTCATTTTTGACTAATTTGCAGTTGAACTGTCATATCATATGTGTGCGGCATTAATACGTTTATTTATGCCAATGGTCAACAAACATGACACAAAATAGCAGAGAAAAGGCAAATCTCATTTTTCATGAAACTTTCCGTTGTCCTCACCCACTCATTGGAGAACTCTCATGTGTGTTTGCTGAAATTCACCTTTTTGACGCAATGATTAATTCTGTTAATTAAGCAAATTGAATTAACGATACAATGAAAAATTTATTTACGCTATGTCAACATTCTGATGAATGCGATTCTTTTTTCTTTCATTGTTTTTTTATTACCATGAGTTATTTATACAACATAATTCTTTATTCTCTTTAAACTTCTACTGATTGTAAATAAAAAACTTAGTTTTGATAATTTTATTTATCATTGATTAATTTATAGACTTATTCATTTATTTTTTCTATGAATTTTAATTTAATCATAAACTGAAAGTTTACAATAGTTAAAATTTTTAAAAATTTCTTTCCATAAATTCAATTATTGTATTTTATTCAATTTTTCACTAGAAATTCTTTTATATTCTTCTCATTTCGTCATTCAAATCGGATGAAAGGATTTTGAAGAATTGATAAAAAGTTTTCATTTTTTTCCTGCATAAATTTGTAAATAAATTAGAATATATATCTTTCAATTTACATCATCCAATGAAATCTTCTTGTCAAATTGATGCAAAAGAAGAATATAAAAAATTCAGAGGTATTCGCATACTTTCAAAATCAAGAAGTGGAAACTTTGATGATTTTCATAAAGTAGGCGTTGGAAAAATTCCATTTTCCAGGCTACTTTATGCAAATTATCAAAAATTCCATACAAATTTTTATTATTTTGATAGATTTTTTGATAGCTTTTGTACAAAATTTTAAAAAAAGTTACAGAAAAGTGTTAAAAAAATTTTTTTTTGGAAATTTGATAAATTTTTTGATAAAATTTTTACTTCATTAAGCCATAGTTTTTTTCCAAACTAAAAACTTATTGTTATAATCAGTTACAAATTAAGCTCAGAAATTTTCAATTTTAATTTAACCTAATATTGTATGTCTGTAACTGTAGCTAATTTTCTACAACAGTAAATTATTGATTTTCTTTAAAAGAAGCTTTAACATAATAAAGAAATTCAAGGCATCTTGTTAGCTGCTGTGTGAGAAAAATAAAAGAAAAGAAAAGAATTTTTCACTTTTATGCCCGTTGCCACTTTCATGAAATTAAATCATAACTTTTTTATGTTATCCATGCGAAAGCCCTCGCCTTCCGCTTCGTTTTTGCACCTCGCGATTATCGTGCGGTTGGCGATATTTATGACATTGAGTTTTAACAAGGCGAGCGGCTTATTTATGTCTAAGCGCATTCCAGTGAACGCGAAGGTGGGAAAATTTTTTTTGCTTGCTTTTACTTGCTATGTGATGATAATAAACATTTATTTCATTGTTTGTGAAGCTCTCTTTTAACGTTGATTATGCAATGGCGAAGCTTCTGCTCACAGTCATCGTTCATAAATCATTTTATTTTATACAGATATGATTTAGAGCGAAAACGACAACAATAATTTGAGTCATCACACAAATAAAAAAAATAATGGAAATACATCTATACCAAATTTTTTATAGTTTGTGATTGTTAATATCAAGAAGTTATAAAGAATAAAAATTTATTTCCAAATTTTGTTTTATTTGAGATTTGATTTTAAATTGTCAAAGCTTTTTATTTCCTTTTTTTTCAATGAAGTTGAAAATTTTGGAATCATAGCTAGAAAGCCTCAAAATAACTACGGTTAATTAAATTGATGAATAAATTAATATTTTGTGTATTCATTATTAAACTTAAAATATTACTCGACTTAGCATTTTATAAACGTGACTTTTATATTTCAAGTCACTTGATTTTTTATGTTACTTGGCTTAATCTACTTGATTAGTTGGTTTTTGATTGACTTCAAATAAAAAAAGAACTTTTATGAAAGTTACATAAAATCAATTTTTTTCGTTGTTTTGATCTTAACTAGTGTTCGGCACTTACATGCATACTTGACTGATATGCGCATATTGACTTGACTATATGCATTCAAGTTGACTTACGAAAATATTCTTAAATACATTCATAATTTATTAAATTTTGTCAAAAATTTGGTTACTTAAAAATCATCGACTTTTATTAAATTACGCAAAGTTTTGACCAAATTTAATAAATTTTGAATGAATTAGAATCATTTTGTGTAAGTCAACTTGCATACATGTAGTCAAGTCACTATTTACATACCACTCAAGTATGCATACAAGTGCCGAAACCCTAAATCGTGTGAAAAAAATTATTTTTTCTCTATAATAATAGAATAAATAAAAATCTCTGTTATACAATTTTTAATAAACAATTTTACCTTCTATCATTTGCTTACTGCTTTTGACACTCATTCATAAAAATTTTTTTTGTCTCATTTTTAATCCATAGCATCATTGACAAAAAACATTTAATTAAAAAAAAATGAAATTGATTATTGGATTATGCTATTATATTTCATACCTGATGACCTAGAAAAGCATTTCTATCATAAAAAAAGCCTCCATCACACATTTATAAATTTTAATGAAAGAAATCATGCCAAACAAAAGCAAGAGAAAGCAAGAGATGATTTATACTATCATCATCAAGAGCGCGTGAGAGAGGACAGCAAGTGCTATTGCTATTATTATTATTGTTGTGTAAGGCACAAGTCACATCAAGAAAATCCCTTACAATGAAAATAAATCATAATTTATTCTGTGAGTGAGTGTGAGAGCGTGTTTTGTTTTTGTTGTTTTAACAATTTTTTCCCATCTCACTAGAGAGAGTGAAAGAGCACAAAAAAAAAGTAGTAGAAAAGGAAGAAATTTGTGTGTGTGTGTGTGTGTAGAATAACAAGAAGAAGAGAAATTGCCTACGAGTGAATAGATTGCTCTAGTTTCCTGCTTTGCTTTATTTTATTTCAGAGCCATTGCCCTCAAAGCATTTAGACAAATAGAAACAAAAACCATTTACATGTTACATACAACTGAGCTAAAATAAAATGAAACTTAGTAAGAGAGTAAACAACAACAACACAATATGATTAATTGCATTCCCTGATTTTCCTTCTTCATCATCATCATAGAAAAGTTAGTTTATTGAGGCTATAGCAACACATGTGAAGTGCATGACTAACATAAGATTTCACTTCATTTTGTTTCTATTGTTTGTGATTGGAATTTCTTTCTATTTTATCTTCAATGAGGCAATTTTACTTTTAGTAACAAAAAAATTCAATTAGAAATTAAGTTTTTTATTTATAGAGGCAACAGCATGGTTATTTTCCCATCAGCAGTTGTACTGTGCACTTTTATTAAGTTCCTTTGTCGTTCACTTTTAATTAGTAAAAGTTAATTAATTATTTGCGATAGTGCAACAGCAGTAATGCTAACAGAGACACAATTTTTATTTCTTACAAGCAATGTAAAAAATTTATAAATAAGATCTTGAAAATAAAAAAGGGATGGAAAGTTTCAATTTTTGATGTGTTTTAAAACTTCTCAGTTGCTCAAAATTTATTTCTTTATTTTGCTCAATTGTTACAAAGTTCTGTCTGAATTTAAACTAAAAATTGTGGATTAACTTGAAAGTACTCTTTGTAAAATCAGTATAAAAATTTTATATTATTTTTGAACTATTTCATAATTTTTAATAAAACATTTTAAGGAAAAAAATTATAGCAAAATTTTTTTAAATTGATAAGCTTGACGAAAATAAATTCGGTAAAAATTTGACGAAAATATTTTTTAACGAAATTAATTTATCGAATTTTTTTTACAAAAACACTTAAGTGTAACCAAAAGTACAATACAACATTCTATTGCTATGCCGCGGCATGCCAACAGAATGCTGTAACCTATTTTGGTTGCACAAACTTTTAAAATATATAAATTTTAGTAAAAAAAATTGAAAAAAATTATTTTAATGAGAAATTTTCAATCAGATTAATTCAATGAAAAACTTTTTCAACGAATAATTTGAAACAAAAAAGTGTTTTAAAAAAATATCAACAAAAGTTTTTTTTCTATGATTTTTTTCGAAACTAATCTTACATTAAAAATTATCTTTATAGTGATAGAATTTATTGACAATTGATTATTCATTTTTTGAAAATTGCTCTATCTGAAATAATAAAAATTCCACAACTTTAGCTAAAACATTATTTTAAAAAAGTTCAATTAAAATGATTTAGTATAAGCTACAATTATCTACATCTAAATAAATTCATTATTTAAACTTTAACTTCAATAGTATTCTTTCCTTGCATCACAAACAAAGATTCTTTCACGCTATTCAAGTCTATTGAATAAGAAGAATGAAAAATTGCTCTTACACAAGCTTCGTCGCTTTCGTCGATGGGAAACAAGGAGGAAAGTGAAGCAAAGTAGCAGCAGTAAATGCTATATTTTATCATAAACTACACGGCACAATTGTTTTAGCATCATGAAAGGAAAACTTTTCATTATTCTTCGTGCTCCCATAGCTTCATTGTTTCTTCATTGAATGAAACTTTATTTATATGAGCTTTCTGATGATATTGAGTTTCTAAATAGACTGGGAAAGTTTTTTAGATCTTTTATTGCTGTTTTTATTTTCTTAAAATATCAAGTATAATAAAGTCAAGTAACTTAAGTAAAGTAGTATTAATGCAATCAAGTCAAGTAAAGAAAGTCAAGTCAAATAAAATTGCTTTCCCTAAATTTATCATTAATGAATGCATAGAAATTAAGACAGTTTAAAGTCGGTAAATTTACCCGGCATTAAAAGAATCTCAAAATTTAAGCTTTGTTATCATTTTCCTCTTTCTTCTTTTCTCATTCACTTGCTCTTGTTCACCCACTATTATGAAATGCTTTTGTCATTAGCAGACAAAACTCGACGATTTTAATTAAAATTTTCATTGGAGCGTAACGATGTTCAATTAAATATTTGCAATGTATTGGCAGTAGCTGTAGCAGCAAAAACCCTAAAATGCATTTCCAATTTCATATTCACTTTTAAGGCTTTCTCTTTGCTCATTTGAAGCACTTTATTTAATTGTGTGTGCATATTTGACTGGTATGCAGTTAGGTAGAGAACTCATATATATGAAGTACTTTAATATATTCAGAAAAATTTATTGCGTCAAATAAAATTTGCAAACTGAATGTATTTTTTATATTTTGAATGTGTTTTTTATGATTGTGGCAGTCAATGTTGAGTTGTGCGGTTATAATTGAATGGATAGCTTTTAAATATATAAATTGAGGTTAAAAGCGTAATTTATTTGAAAATGAATAGAAGAAAAAAGGATGAAATTTTAAATTTGTACTTAATAGTTTGTTTTTTGTATAAATGCGATTTTTTCTAAAAAACATGCAAATTTTTTTTATAAAAAATGCGATATGATTAAAAAATATTTGCCGCATATTTTTCTAAAGCATTCAAGGTATTGTCTTAGAAATTTCAATTATATATGGTATGCATATACGCATGTTTAATACCTGTCTTTCTAAAATAAAATTTTAATCTTCCTTAAGCTTCACTGATAATAACAAAATTCATCCATGCCCATTTAATATCATCATATTTACCTATTGTCTAACTCTTCATTGATCAATTACGAAAGTAAACAAAAACAATCATCAGACATACAAAAGCAGCTTATGTTTACTGCATTGTTTTCAATTTATAAACAACATTGTTTTTCATACATTCATTGCATCTGTCGGAGCAATAAAATTTTATTTTTGGCATTTGCAAAAATAAATTGAATTTTTATTATTCAAAAAATTATTTTGTGCTTCAACAGTCTCGTTTTTGGACGCATGTGACATAAGGAGGAACTTTGCAACTGCAAATAACACATTTGTTGCCTTTTGGAGATAAAACATCACCAACACCAAGTCTTAGATTGCCAAATTTACATTCATCATTTGTTTTTGCTTCACTTGTTCGACCTAACGATTTTACAACAGTTGTATTTGAATCTGGACATCTAAATTCAGGAATAGGGCAGCTAAAATGAAAAAGAAATTAATTAGGGAATTAAAATTTTAATATTTTCATTACCATCGTTCTTCTCCATAATAAACTGGAACGCAACCTTCAGAAATTCTATCACTATAGTGAAGATCAATCATGCAATTAATTTTCCAGCAACTTTTGTTTTCTTCGATTGGAACATTTGGATCAAAACCTTTTTCACAAATGCATGAATAACAACTTTTGCCTGATTCCATTCTTTCACCTTCATAATATGAATTTCCATTTAATTCACATCTTTCAAGTTTCTTTAAATTTTCATCTAAAAAAATTCAAAATTTTTAGAAAATTTTCAAAAATAAAATTTATTGAAAAAATTTACCACAAACAGTTCCAGATCTGCAGCATCTATTTTTCTTATATTGATATATACAATGTGAAGTAAGTGAAACAAGTCCACCACCACCACCAAAAAATTCTGGACAATCAATGTGAGCACAAGTGAATTTTATTTTGTTATCATAACCTGGATTGCAACGACAACCAACAGTACATGATCCAGATGTTAAATCATTATCAATTTCTTGTTGAATTTCATAAGTTTTGCCGCCAAAATAACATTTATTTTTGTCTCGATGCTCAAATGGTGAACAATCGTAACTAAAAGAGAAAAAAAAATTTTAAATAGAAACAAGTTTTAATGCAAGTTGACACAATTTAAGAATAGAAAAAAATCAATAAAATTTGACATTTATGACTTTAGTTTTGCCTCAATAAAAACTAGGCAGAATTTTATTAACTGGAATTCCCTGATTGTTTTAAAATAATGAAATTTTATGGACTTTGAAATTAACAAAATTTAATTAAAATTGATGGAATTTTTGAATGCATCGAAATAAAAACAAAAAAAACTTTTGAACTAATGAGTGTAGAAATTCTGACAGTTTAAACAAGCAATTTATTAAAAATTGATAAAAATTAGAAATTTTTATGAAGAATTTAAATAATTATGAAAAACTTTCTGATAAAAATTCGTTCTTTTGTTTGAAAATAATCGAAAAAAATTTTAATTTCAAATTTTCACACAAATTTCTTTAAAATTTCTAAATTTTTTACCTATAAGCACACTTTTCACCTTCCTTAATCAGTGGAATACAACCCAATTCTTCATAATGTTTAGGTACAACTGGACAATCATCACATAAACAACAACCAAAAGTGATAATTACAAAAAAAGCAACAAAATTCTTCATTTTTTCTCTCCACACACAGTAAACTTGTTTAGTCAGTAGTTGTAAGCACACTGAGTCGAATATGTAAATAAAAATCTGACTTGAGAAATTCTAGTTTTTTTTAAAGGTCATGAGGTTGTAGCAGTTATCAATGCGTAAGAAAAAAACGAAATGAGCTGTGATGAAATTAAATAAAATAAAAAATTAATGAATTAGAACGACAAATTTTTAGCAATATTTTTGATTGATATTCAAAATGCAAATTTTATTTTAACTTTGGTGACTAATAAACTTTTGAATTATTTATTTGTTTTGCTAAATTTATTTCAGTGAATGAAAAGTTTAATAGCATGTTGGTTGAGAAGTTCTTCAAAAATTCTTTATTTACGCATTTAAAAGTGAATCATGTCAAAAGTTTTTATTCTCGGAAACTTGATTTTTTGTGCTGAATAATTTTTTTATTTCTTTATTTAATGGTGAGAAAATAAGAAGAATTCAGAATTTAATGTTGTACTATTAATTAGCATTTTAAATTTATTAGCATGTTTTGTTACAAAATTTTATTAAATAAAAACTTTATCAAACGAGTTTTATGATTTCATACTGAGTAATGCTTTGCTTTATATGTGATTAATAATTGACTAGGCTCATTTATCATTAAGATTAAAACAAATTTAAACTCAATGGAATTATAAAAATCGATCTGATAAAAAATTTAATTCAATTTTTAAAAAGAAGATTTTTAATAATATTATTCAAGTTTCTGATGTAATACAAAAAATTTTCTTTTTATCTTATGACCAAAATTGGCTTAGATTACTTTCATATTTATAAACTACATGATTGGCAAATTTATTTTACTTGAGTTTACTTAAATCATTCTTGACTATAAAAATTACACGATTTTGCTTGACTTGATTCAAAGTCACTTGACTAACGTTGATGCAACTTGACTTTTATGTTACTTGATTTACAAAGTTTCAGACATAATTCAAGAATGATATGGAACTTTTATAAAAAATTCAGTTTTACAGGTTTTATTATTGGAAGCAATCTGAAAACGTCAGTGAAAATTTGTTTGTGTCAGAGACTATTTTAGAATACAGTAAAATAGTGGGCAATGACGTCTTTTTCATATTATCATAAAAAGTAAATACTGAAACTTATAATAAATAAACATGAATCAGCAAAAAAAATAATCGCAAAATTTTACCAATGATCGCTTTTGTTTACCACGCCTAAGAAGAAATGAAAAAAAAAAATTATTCAAGGTGTCAATTTCAATTTTTAACCACATAAGGTTAAACAAGTAGATTTTGTTTAATTTAGTTTAAATAAATAAAAAAAAATTCGCAATTAAATGTCAACAAATGTAGTTAAAAATTTTGAAAAATTTACCTGATTACTCAAAATGCTAATAAATTAACAAAACAGCTTATTTTTGATTTATGCTTTGAATTCAATGTCTTAATTTTTTATTAATTTGCAAAAAAAGATTTTGTTAGTAAAAAAAGATTTATTATTTTCCTTTTTAGAGATTCTTCTGTAGCAGATTCTTCCCACTTTTCGTCATATTGCATCATAAATCTGTAGTTCCCCAGAATGGAATTTCCCCTAAGAATCAGATATGCAAGCAATGATAAAAATATGTTTAAATAACAAAACTGTATTAAACAACATGGAATTTTTTAAAAAATCATTTGAATTTTTCAATGGAGATGAATAAAAAAATTTAAAATAATTCATAAAATCAAATTTTCAATGTCACCAATCTATGGTATAATAAAAGGTTCATGTTAATGATAAAAATTATGAAATTTAAACAGATTTCCAATGCGCTGCCCTTCGTTAATTTATTTTTCTTTCATCTGCATCATGTGTTTACTATGCAAGCTTAGTTTTGTATAAAAGAGTCAACGCTTCTCCTTTTAAGTTCATTTGGTTTTTTTCTATCAATGTAAAACAACGCGTATAAATATTTTTCTTATTTATTCAGAATTATTCGAATTAAATTTTGAACAAAAAAATCAATTTTTAAAATTAAAAAAGAAGTTTTTAAAAAAGTTAACAAAAGATTTAACAGTTTTTTACAAAAAAAATCTTAAAAGTTTATAATGGAATTTTTGGAAAAAAATGTTGATTTAAAAGACATCAAAAGATTCAATAAACAAGCCAAAGAATGGTGGGATCCAAAAGGTGTTCAACATGGATTGCATGCTATGAATTACATGAGAGTTCCTTGGGTTCTTGAAGGACTTAAAGAGACAAATTATATCAGTAAAGATGCAACAAATCTCGAAGGATGTTTGATTTTAGGTAAGTTGAATTTGTGAAAGTGAAAATAAAAATTAATTGTGAAAAAAATTAAAATCACAGATGCTGGCTGTGGAGGAGGAATTTATGCTGAAGGTTTAGCAAAGTTGGGTGCAAAAGTGATTGGCTTAGATTGTGCTAGAGAGTTGTTGGATGTTGCACAAAATCATCTCAATACACAACATGATATTAAAGATAAAGTGACTTATGTTTGTGAGACTATTGAAGAACATTGCTTAAAAAATGAGAACAAATATGATGCAATTGTGTGCAGTGAAGTCATCGAGCATATTATCGATAAAAATTCATTCCTTGAAGCTTGCATTAAAACACTTAAACCTGGTGGAAGTATTTTTATGACAACAATCAGTCGCACTTTTGCTGCTTGGTTTCTTTATAAATTTATGGGTGAATATGTGTTGGGTTTGATTGAAAGAGGAACTCATGATCCAAAACTTTTTATTGATTACAAAGATTTTAGCAAAAATCTTAGAAAAGAATAATGTGAAAATTTTGTCAGTGAAAGGAACAACTTATGATTTTTATAGACAAAGACAAGACAAGAAATGGCACTTCAGTTCAAATACAAAAGTTTCGTATGCGCTTCAAGGAATTAAAGAAAGCTAAATATCTTTTTGTGATTAAAAAGTGAAAAATCTTAAAAAGCAAAATTGTATACAATTTGAAATACTTTGAAGGAAAAAGTTAAGAAATTTTAAATTTTTTTGAAATTATTAAAAAAATATTGCAAAATATTCTAAAAAATTCCAAATTATTTGAATAATTTTGTAATTAGTTATTCGTTATTTACAACGATGATATCATAAATTTACATTTTTCTCTATAACTCCATTTAAAGTTTCATTTTCTACCAAAAAAATATTGAGTAAATTTTTTACTAATCCATTCAAATGTCAACAGCCTTCATTAAGTTGGAACTCCTAAAAATATTTTTTGTTTACTTGCAATTAAATTAAAGTTTGAACTGTTTATCATTTGCTTTAATAAACATTGACTTATTTTAAATAAATATTTTAAATTCAATTTTAAGCCCCATAGAATTTTTCTCAAATAATCAGCAGAAGTAGTTCAAGAATAAATCAAAAAACAATTGCAAAAAAATGTTAGTTTGCTCGTTTAAAAAATTATTTTTTATGCATTATTAAAAAATAGAAATGAATTTTGTAAAATATCTTGCAATTTTTCTTTGATAAGAATAAAATATGTAAAATATTGAAATTTATTTATTTTTACTTTTAATATTTTATATAAGAACAAGAAATTTAAAAAAAAAATAAGAACTCTTAAAATACGTAATTTTTTGATAAAAAAAATCATACATTTTTTAATTTTTACAAAACTTTTCATTTTTTTAATTAAATTTTCATCTTTTGGCAATTTTAATAATAATTTTAGAAGTGACTGGAAAAGTAAAGGGCAACTTAAAATATTTATTTGTTTAGAATCATAATTAAAATGTATATAATGAACAAAACTAAATAATAAAAAATTAAAAAATTTAAAAAATATTTTTTTTAAAAATTACCATCAATTTTTTGAATGAAAATTAAATTTTTAGCTGATATTTGTTTTTTAGTTTGAAGTATATAAAAAATATTCACAATGTGATAACTTAAATACATATTTATATTTATCAATGTTTTTTTTGAAAATGTCTAACCATGTAAATCAACAACCTGCTAGTATTTTTTCATGATTAATAACTCAAATTCATGGTCATGATGAACTATGTTTTTTGGGTCATCGTCAGCTTACAAAATGATAAAAAAGTATGGTTCGGCATTTGTACGTCGACAGTCAAGTGTCGATGTCGGCAATTGTCAAGTAGCAATTCAAGTTGATTTACTAAAAAATGTCTCTAGTTTATTCAGATAAAATTTTAGTTTGGTCAAAACTTAAGTAAATTAAAGAATCATTGGTTTTCATATTAATTTGCCAAATTCGAACCAAATTAAATTTTATCTGAATAAATTAGAGACATTTTTGAGTAAATCATTTTGAATTGGTACTTGACAATTGCCGACGTCGACACTTGACTGTCCACGTGCAAGTGCCGAACCCTTCTTTTTATTCATTCAAATTTTATTTAATTTATTTTAAATCCAGCAAGTTGGTATAAAAGTCAATGATTCTTTAATTTATTATGTAATTTAATTGAATTGAATTCAATCAGAGTAAATAAAAGACAGTTTTATGTAAGTCAACTTGCAATCAACTTGACAAAAAATATGCGCATATCAAGTAAAATATTCATGCAACTCTTAACTCTACTTTTCCTTTAAAAATTACTAAAACTTCATATTTTTTTCTTCTTTAAACTTCTTTCCCTCTTTTTTGCAAAACTATCATTTCCAAGAAAAGAAAATTATTCATATTTAAAAATGAAGTTTTGAGAAAAAAAACAATTGCACAAGTAAGTAAGAAAGCAACGTTAGTTTGTTCGTTATAAAAGAGGAAGAAAAATACAATCATTTTTAATGCATGAATTCTCTGAAATATCATAAAAGATAGAGAGTAAAAGAGAAAATAATTTTTTATATATTTGAAAACACACTGCAGAGCAAAGGTTGATAACTTTATTTCCTAAATTCAATTTTTTTAAATAGAAATTTCCAAAAATTTCAAAATGAAAAAAACATTTTTTTAAAAAAATTTTAATGTTGAGAATTGTTTAAAAATTTGAGGGTAATTTCTAGAGTTCGGCACTTGCATGCAGACTTGACTGGTATGCGCAGAGTGACTTGACTATATGCATGCAAGTTGACTTGAGAAAAATGTCTCTAGTTCACTCAAAATTTATCAAATTCTGCCAAAACTTTGCAAACTTAAAAATCATTAGATTCTTTCCAAGTTTGCTAAATTCTGAAGAAATTAAACAAATTTTGAGTGAATTAGAGACATTTTTCTCAAGTCAACTTGCATGCATATAGTCAAGTCACTCTGCGCATACCAGTCAAGTCTGCATGCAAGTGCCGAACCCTAGTAATTTCTGTAATATTTAAAAATTTTTATTTCTAGAATGATGGACTTTGTAGTAAAAAAAATTTGTAAATTTTACCAATTGCAACATAACAAATGTGCTTTTGTGGCATAAAATGTTACATCAATTTTAAATTTTCAATCACTACTAAAAATATATGTCAACTAGAATCTTTTTGATAGGAAAATTTTTTAGCATTTGTTTTTATTTGATTTTGCCATTTCTTATTCAAAATCAATAAAGATTTCAGAGAAAAAAATTTAATAGAAATTTGTTTACATCACACATGTCACATGAAACAATTTACAGCATGTCGCGCGTAACTTTTTGTCGCTTTATTTAAAATTTTCATTTATTGTCGTTTTTCCTATTTGAATTTGTGAAAATCATCTTAATTTTAACCAAGATATTTTTCCTTCTTTTTAAAAAAGTTTCTAAATTTTAGATACCTTCATTTCATTCAAGAAAATAAAATTTTACTTTGGTTACATAACTTTTAGGCTGAAACTTTTCAGAAATTTAAAAAAAAAAAACAACTTTTTTAAGAAATTCACACTCCTTGCTGCAGATTCTAGTGTCTGCCATATAAAAGGAAGAGTGAAAAAACAATTTGTTGCAACCAAAGTGCTTTTAGTCTGAGTGCAATAGACGCGAAAATGAAATTCTGCCTTTTTCATGCATATGAAATTTCATATACGAATTTCATTTACATAATCATCGTTTTTCTTCCTAATTTTGCATATACTTTTTTTTAGATTGAAAGAGTGAATGAGAAAACAAGAAATTTTATGTATCAATTCTACCGCAACTACACGATGAAGAAGATAATGATAGTTTTTGAGGATAAAAGAGCAATGCATTATTAATGTCAGAATAAAATGTTTCCATTGTGATAAAATTGTGGTTTTGAGATCAATAATGATTGTGTGGGAAGAAAACAGCAAAAAGTGTCTCGGTTGTGGAAAGAAAGAAAAAGTTTTGCATTTTATTGAAATTGAATGAATGGAAATGTTCATTTTATGTGAAATAAAGTATTTTTTTCTTTTCTGCTTTAACAAATTAAAAAAAAATTTAACTTTGCAGAAAATATGATTGTTTTTGTCACTTGCATGCATACTTGACTGATAACTTGACTATTTGCATGCAAGTTAACTTAGATAAAATTTCGTTGGTTCATTCAAATTTTAATCAATTTCTTCAAAATTTAGCAAATCTGTATGAACCTCAATGATTCTTAAGTTTGTATAAATTTTAATCTAATTAAATAAATTTGCAATGGATTAGATAACTTTTTCATGAGTCAATTTGCATGCATATAGTCAAGTCACTATGCGTGTAATAGTCAAGTATGCATGCAAATGCCGAATCTTACAATAAATGAAAATGTCTTTAAATATTGCAGTTATTTTTAAAGAAATTATATCACAAAAGACTAGAAAATCAGACAATCGTTTTACCTTTTCTGTTTATTTGTTTTTTTTTATGCGCAACAATAAAAAGTCAAATACAAGGAAGAAATAATTCTAAATAAAAATGTACACTAAAGAACCCCAGTGTAATCGTGAGAATTATCACATAGTTTCTTTTGAAATTTTGAATATCTTCATAACAAAGGTGAAAAAATTACTGAGCAACTAATGTATTTTTTCAAAAATTATATTTCTTATAAACTGGTTTTGTCAAACGGAATTAAAATTTATAAAGTTCTCATTGAATGTTCTCTATTTTTTGTTTTTAAAAAAATCTTCATGGGAATTCCTGTAAAGTAAATTTGTCAAACCTTCAAAAATTTATAAAAAGATTTAGCGCATTTTTGCAAAAAAATACGCTTTTATGTTCACGATGTCTGGTTGGACTAGTCATAACTTGGCAACGGTAAATCGTAAAGTAGTGGTTGATAGCTTGTTAGAAGATTCGATATGTAGATAAGCCATTAAAAGAGTTTTTATGGGTAAGTGTTGACCCAAAGGTGGACCACCACATGCTTGTCCATCACATGGACCAAAAGAAATGTTTCAACCCAAAAGTTTTAAAACGTCGAGAAAACATATCAGAAATAATTTTTAAAAAAAAATCTTAGACTTGTTGCAAGAAAATAGGACTAAAAATATGTGAAATTTCATTACCAACACTGATCTGCTAGACAAAAATGCTCTTTAATCGTCCGACCATTCAAGGCGTCGAGATTGATTATATTTTTATAATTTATAATTTTTAAATTTTGCACTTATCAAGGTCAGTTCTTCTCTTAATACTTTTTTATAGAAGTTAAAATTTCAAAACACACAAAGGAAATGGTGAAATTAAATTCGCATATGTTCTCTTACCGATTTCACGAGTATAAAAGCAAATTTGTATTTTCAAACTTAAACAGTAATTTCAAAGTCAATTAAGAAGCTGCAAAAAATAAAAAAGTGCTAAAATGAAGATTTTATTTTTATTTTTTTAACAACTTCAATTTCAAGTTCGAGTTCTCATCCTTTTTTCAAATCATTTGCCAATTCGCTTAAAGATAAAGTAGTAAGTGATTCAAGTAATATCGTAAAAAATACTCCTGGAGTTGAAACTGCAAGAAATGCTGTTAATAAAGCATCAGAGGTTGTTCAGAGTGTAAAAAATGATGGAATTTATTCAACAATCAACAAAGGTGTCAATGATGCAAAATCTGCTATTATTGACAAGTCAACTGGCTTTGCAAGTGATTTTGTCAATTAAATTCCTGGAGTTGACGTTGTCAATAAAATTAAAGATGAAGCATTAGAAATTAAAAATATTGCAAAAAATGGTGATGGACCAATCGACATTTTTACATCAGTAATCAAAACAGGAGTGAATACTGTTAATGATGCAAAATCTGCTGCACTCGATCCATTGGTTTCATCTGTTTTACCTGATAGTGTCAATAATGCTTATAAACCAGTGACCAAGTACCCGTGTTGCAGATCGGTGTACTTAAGCGCATTTTTGATGCCTAGATCAGAGTTTATAACAAATTACAGAAATATTATGAGTTTATAAAACAGATTCATGTGATAGCATATACTGGTTGAAGTAAATCTCAAATGTATAGGAAATTTCATTTGTAATACTCATGGTTTCGAATGAAATAATTGAAATTAAGCGAATAGCAGTCAATTAAGAATTTAGCAGCTATTTATAATTTTGTTTACATTTTCATATAGGAATAAATTTTATGAAAACTCGAGTAATGTAATTGTTGCTAATAATCTTGTTCTATTAAGATTCTCGGAATCGTCTTTATAATAAAATTTTGTTGATTTGAAAAAAAACGGTCAAATTCAAAATACGCGAAGTTGGCTACGCGCACCTGAAAATTTTTTTGATCGTAATCAACTTTGCGAAAAAAATTTTGTTTACAAATTTTAATATGCAAAATTAATTCATAATTTCCCAAGTTATATGACTAGTGACAGAAATATAAATAAACGTCGCGCCACTAACTTTTTAGCACAAATCTAACACAAAAAACCGGAAGTCGCTAGCTATCATAGTTTTCGAGATCTCAGAGGGACGGGAGCCAGCCAGCCAAAGTGAATGTATAAGCTGCATTGTTGTTCCAAAAATGCGCTAAAAATTAAATAATGCCGTTCAAGTAGGATCTACTTTTGTTGGCGGAAAAGTTGGAGAACGTATTGCTGGTGAAGCTGGAAAAAAATTTGGATCTGATTTAGGAAATATTGCTGGTGGAATTGCTCAAATTGTTAATTAATGCCAATGTTGAGAAAATAAATTTTTTTTATTAATCTTTTAAGAATTTAAAAAATTGAAATTAAAGTGAAATAAAATATTATCAATAATAATATTATGTCATTTAATAATATGGTTCGGCACTTGCACGTCGACAGTCAAGTGTCGACTTCGACAATTGTCAAGTAGCAATTCAAGTTGATTTACTCAAAAATATCTCTAGTTTATTCAGAAAAAATTAAAATTGGTTCAAAACTTTAGTAAATTGAAGAATCATTGATTTTCATATTAATTTGCCAAATTTGGACCAAATTAAATTTTATCTGAATAAACTAGAGACATTTTTGAGTAAATCAACTTGAATTGTTACTTGACAATTGTCGACGTGCAAGTGCCGAACCATAATTTATAAAAATAAAAATTTTAAAAAAATTAGTAAGTGTCCAAAACATGATTTTTATAATAGATATCTTTAATAAATGCTTCTGAAATTACTCAAAATTATTTTTCTCTCATATGCTGAATTATTTTAATTGCGGATCCACGAATTTTGTTGTCAGTTTTAAAGTTTTTAAATACATATTTTTAGCTTTGATAATACAAGAGTAACAGAAGTCGTAAAATTTTTCTTATTATCATGAATTTTTTACTGAGAGCTTATCAAAATTCACAGATTCAGTGTCAAGTGAAATTAATAAAAATATTCCTGGAAGTTAAAATTTTGAGAATATTTTGAATAGTGCAAATGTAGATTTCAATAAAGCAATTTCATCAGCTTAAGATAGTGTTTAAAAAATAAATTAACTGCACTAAATTCTTTGGTTCCTTTAATTTTACCTGAAAGTCTCAATGATGCATATAAAAATTTAAATAGTGCAGTTTAAGATTCAACAACTTTTGTTAGTAAAACAGTTGGAGAACATAGAATTTTTTTAATAAATTCAGAAAAAGAAATTGAAAAATTTATTAAAAAATTGTCAATATAATTTTCCACAAAAAAATTTTCATTAAAATTCAATTTAACCAAATCGTTTGCCAAATATGAAAAAAAGAAAATTAAAAAGTTTTATAGACACGACAAATTTATCTTCCTATCTTTTAAATATAAACACCCATTCGAGAAAAAATGAAATTAAAGAAAGAAGAAAAATTTTCATTTTTAGGCAAATTGCCACTGAGTCCTTTTTCATTATATTCCTCACTGACCAAATGTCAATATCTTCAATGGCAATTTGAAAGTCCTCTAGACCGAACTTTTATTACACATGTTAAAATTGACACATGAGGTAGGAGGAGAAAAAAGAAAAAAGGAAAGAGAGGTTTATGCAAATTTTACAATTTTTGTCTCTATATGAAAATTCATGAGGTTCAATATCAATGTACATTTTCATGTTATGTCACATATTGGTTTTTATATTAAATTTGAAAGGAATGAACTCACAAAGATGAAATGAAATGTCAATTTATTTTTGGAATGATTTTATCTGACATGGAAATTTTGTTTGCTTTATCTGATTGTAAGCATGGTGTGAATTTTTTTAAATTTTTTAGGTATAATTTTTGTATTATGTTTAAAAGCAAGAAATCAAGCAAAGTAAAATCTTAAGTCAAGTAACAAAGTTAGTCAAGAAACATTTTCAAGTCAAGTGGTCTGTCAAGTTGAGAAAGTAAAGTGAAAATAGTCAAAAAATCCCAAAATCAATGAAATGGTTATGCATCAAAAATGACGATTTGTTCTCAAATTTAATCAAAAATCATATTTTTTAAAAAATTTAACTGTCATAAAATAGAATAATTTTAATAAAAATTTAAAAAAAAATTGGTTGTCATTAAAAATGAAATTTTTTTCTGCAATAAATTGCCTCAATTGCTTCTTTACAATTTTAATTCATTTTCCCACAAAAGCCAAATTGCTTTCTCCTTCATAAAAAAATTCAATGTAAGTGAAAATTTAATAAAATTATTAAGGACATAAAAAAGGACTTCGTTAGGTAATTTTTCTACCTTCTCTTATTTTGATTTGTGTTGATTGCGGATAAAAAACATTCTTGCTTACCTTTGCAACCTTCAATGACCTTTTTTCTTTCGCCATTGTAAGAGCGTGTGTGTATGTGTGTGCGAATGTAAAAAATTATTTCATTTTTCACCTTTTTATGTCACATTTAGCATTTTTTGTGCTTCAAATAATAATTTTTATGTCGTTGAGATTAAATTGCTATCAAATGGCTGTCGCTGTTGCTATGCGAGAGACAGGAAAAGTTTTTTATTATGCATGCTATGTTAATGATTCATTCATGCATGCTTAACAAGCTTTTAGAACAATTTTTGCTCTTTCTCTCTATTTTTATTGCATATAAAATTTCTACATGTGTACACATAATGTGTGTAGTGCAGAAAAAGTTGTTGATTGCTAAAAATTGTGATTTTTTCATGTGAGCGCGGAGTTTAAACAGAAAAACTTTATATGAATTCTTGTTCATGATGCTGTGCGTACAAATTTTTATTTTCAATTCTACTCTAAAGAAAGATAAAATTTATGCCCTGGTAGTTTCACACGACCGTTAGGGGCTTTTTTTGAAAAAAAAGCCTAGGGATGTAAAACTGTTTTCTTTCGAAATCGTTTGAATTGAGAAAAAGTTGTTGATAAAAACTTTAAATATCAACACTTAGCTAATTATTAATAGCTCTGAATGCAAAAGGTAATGTAATTTAACTAAAACAAACATTACTTTACAGCAAAATTTATTAATAATTAATAATTTTGATATTTTTGCAAATACTTTTTTCGAAAATTTATTTCGAAATATTCGAAAATTCAGAAACATTTCGAAAAGGGGTGTGAAAATCACGTTTGATTTTAAGTTTTCAACGGTCAAAATCATCGAGTGAAACTACCAGGATTTATGCTATTTTGAAATTTAAATTCTAAATTATTTTTATTAAAGAATGAAAATTTTAATTACAATTTTGAGTTGCATTTTATTAAAATCCAATTTTTATTAACTTTTTCTTTAATTTATTTTCTAAATTTGTAATTTTAAATCAACAATTTTCTTAAGTTGGATCAAATCGATGTCCAGCAATTTTATAATCTACTTTCTCTGCGAATTTTGGTCTCTTTATTTTTAGCATATTTGAAGCTCTATAGTGAATTGTCAATGAGAAGAAAATAAAAAGAATAAATGATACAATATATTTGAAATGTTCATAGTTGCAATCTTCACGTTTTTCCTGTTAATGATAAAAATTTTATTTTAAAATGTTTCATAATAAGCTTTTGAATTTTTTAAAAATTGAACTTTATGAATTTCTGATAAAATTGTTAAGAACATTTTAAAAACTCATAAAATTCACATTTTCAATGTCAAATAATTTATGTAACTTACAAGTTGAAGATAAAAGACCAAACTTGCGATCATTGACAAAACCTAAAAGAAAGTAAATCAAAAAACAAATCAATAATCATTAAATGAAGTTAAAACTCCTTTCTTAATGGAAGAATTTAAATCATCATGTGCAAATGAAAGAAAAAAAAACAAGTTTAATTGCCAAATTGGTTTTAGGTAACTTACAGATGACAAAACTTGATACTTTTTAAACCACGAGTCCGATTTTTGTCTATATTCATCTGAATACATTCGAAGTGCAATGAAGATGTAATTGAAACCATGATCAAAGCTATGAATGAAACCGTATATTAATGGTGAACCGCCTAAAAGTAGAAAGAAATTAAAACGTCTTGTTTTGAAATTTAAAAACATTTTAAGAGAAGTTAAGACTTAGAAAATGATAAAAATAAATTCGTCTTGGGAAAATTTGGTTTCTTTTGTTTTTTAATAATTTTTTGAATTTCTTAAGCTTAAGAATTGATTGCTTTATTCAAATAAAAATCTTACCGGCATAAAAATGCATCGTAATTGTTAAAAACCTAAAAAATATTTCAAATTTTTTTATAAAATTTCAATATTTTTTTAAAAATAGTTAAACTCACAGTGGCAGCAAAATATGATGAATAAAAATAAAATTTGGTATAACACCATAAAGTAAATAAACAAAGAAAGATTCAATAATTTCTAGTATTTTTATAAGCAACCACAAGTAACAAAGATTAACAAACTAAAAAAAAATAAAAAAAGATTTTTAATGAAAATTATTTAATTCATGAAATGAAGAACTTACAAAATAATATGGTTCATGTGTTGGTGGCACACTTGGTTCACATCTAAGAATAACAATAAAAAAATGACATTAAAAATATATTCAAATTTGACAAAAAATTAAAATAGAAGGGTTCGGACTTGCATGCATTTAGTCAAGTACATATACATGTATTTTTGCAAGTTGCATGCAAGTTAATTTACCCAATAATGTCTCATTAAGAATGTCTCTAAAAAAATGAATAAAAATTAATGATTCTAAAATTTGTTTAAGTTTTGACCAAAATAAAATCTCATAAAATTTGAATCAATTAGAGACATTGTTGGGTAAATAATCTTGCATGCAATTTGCAAAAATACATGCGCATGTACT
Source organism: Polypedilum vanderplanki (assembly GCA_018290095.1). Taxonomy (NCBI): domain Eukaryota; kingdom Metazoa; phylum Arthropoda; class Insecta; order Diptera; family Chironomidae; genus Polypedilum; species Polypedilum vanderplanki. Next base: position 23,207,038 of record CM031379.1, on the reverse strand, counting down.
TGACTAAATGCATGCAAGTCCGAACTCTAGAAAAATTCATTTTTCAATTCTTCCATCGTAAGAATTTCTGGTATTTAGTGCATTTTTCATATAAATTTAATTTATTTTAGAATTTTTTTAAATATCTCAGTTATGGTTTTTTAAGTTTGTTTTTAAATTTCTATGTTTTCAATCATTAAAAAAACCATAAAATTACTGATTAAAAGCTGTGTCATTCAATTGTGAAACTTAAATATACTTTTTATCTTCAATTAAGTAAAATCATGTCTGATATTTGTAAAGAATGTGAGAATTTTCTACACTTTGTCACATTAAATTCAATTTCTCATACTTTGTCTTAGAGTTTTACTCAAACTTCATCAAAACAAAATTTTCTAAAACAATAGACGTCAATAAAATCTCTTTTATATGCAAATTAAAACACAAATATTCTTTAGAAATTGACACAATGATCATAGAAAGTTGTTTATATGAAATTAATGAACTCTGAACAAAGTTCTAAATAAAAGTAAACTAAATTGACAAAAGAACAAAACAATATTTACCTAAAATTGAATTTGACCAACCAGAAATAATAAGGTGATATAATAATTACAGCAATGCAATTTCCAAGTTGAATTAAATAATGAAGAATCAACAAATACCGAGCCCATGGATGTTTTTTACCGTTGAATATTAGTGGTAGAACTATCTGTAAAATTCAATAATTTTTTATTGGTTTTTAATTTATTATTTTAAAAAGCTAACGAAATTTTTAAAAATAAATCGGATTTAAAAAAATTTTAAGTTTAGTTTCAACTCTTGTCTCTAAATTTTATCACTTATGATGCAAACATTCACTTTGACCTTTCAATTGATTTAGGCAAAATTATCATTTAAAATTTTTCTTATCATTTTCACCTCACCTTACAAATTACAACATAAACAGCAATAACAACTAAAATTGGCACAGGAGTTCTCAAAAATAAAAAATCTTTGCTTCTAGGGTCAGCATGTTCGTACCAAAAATCCTCAGCATATCCAATATATTCACTAAACATTTTTACAACTGCTCTGTGCGAGCAACAAATCACAACTGTTTATAGTTGGTCGAAAATATTTTCTTATAATGAGTAACTGCTCATTTTTTGGTCTAATAAAGACTTTACAATAATAAGAAATCATGAACTAGCGTGCAGCGACTTTGATTGTTTATTTTTATATGATTCAGTTTCATTTGTAAGTTGAAAGGTAAAGACAAGATTTTATAAAGACAGTTGATGCAATGAATTTAGAAAAAAAAACAAGGAAAAAGAGCAAGGCAAAGTCAAGTTAGACAGAATCAAGCCAAATGTTAAAAAGTCAAGTAAAAATCTCAAAATAAAAAATATTGAGCGACAAAAAGAATCAAATAAAATATCTTCGTTAAGTGATTTGATATAAAAAACTTCTTAAATAAAGAAAAACAAATCTTTGGAGGATTTTTATTGGTAAAATTTGATTTATTTAAAAATCGAATGATAATTCAAATGATTTAAAACAAAAGTCAAGTAAAAAAGTCAAGACACATAAAAGTCAAGTGACATTATTAAAGCTAAGTCAAGGTAAATGAAAATTAAGTAGTCACAAATTTCAAGTAAAACAACATCACCAAATTTCATAAAAAAATGTTCAATAAATTTCAGTTTTTTATTTCAAAAAATTTCTTTTCATTAAAAATCAATAAATATTTTTTTTTTCTTTATTTTTTTCACCTGTTTTTATCAGAAAAATTTCACACAAAAGAAGGCAAAAATACTTTAATCCATTTTTCTTCTTCATTTTTAGGTCACTTTTCAAACAGATAAACATTTCAATTTTTTTCTTCTCAACAACATACAGACCAAGAAGGGATAAAGCAAAGCTAGACATGTCAGAAGGGAAGATTTTTCTATTGTGATGTGCCTAAGTAGCACACATGTGAACGAGAAAATAAATCTCTTTAATTTTTCAAAAAACGGCAAATCCATTTAATATAAACATTAAATTCCATTTACAGCACACTGCCAGTGTCTACCATATTATTAATGGAAGCTCTTATCATCTTTCAGAGTTTTTTTTAAAAAAAGGAGTAAGAGTCTTCAAACATCACTTCATAAGAGTGAGAGACGTGAACAAACAAACACTAGAATAAGTGAGGAGAGAAAATTCATTTTCACAATTTTCACATTAGCATTCATAAGTGTGCAGCAATAAATCATTGCAGACTGTTCAACTCACAAACTAGGATGAGACGAAAAACTCATAATTTTCTCATTTCCATTTCGCTTTCGCTCTTGAATTTCCATTTCCTCAAAAGTTTTACTTTCTAAGTATCTAAGTGAGTGTATTGTTATTGTATAATATCCACAAATATATGTACATGATGATGATGATGATGAAATATATTGCATGTATTGTAAGTCTATGTTGATACAAATGAATAAAAATAGGGGAGAAAAATTAATACAATTTATTAGTTTGATAACAAATTTCAAAGATTGAGCATTTTTAGTTTGTTTGGAAATCAATAATGTTCATTTGCAGTGCAGAATATAAAATTTAAAATTCAAACTTAATTAAACTTGCACGTGGACAGTCAAGTGTCGACGTCGATAATTGTCGAGTTGAATTCAAGTTGATTTACTAAAAAAATTTTATCTGAATGAACTAGAGACATTTTTGAGTAAATCAACTTGAATTTCTACTTGACAATTATCGACGTCGACACTTGACTGTCCACGTGCAAGTGCCGAACCATACAAAAAACGCTTTATTTTGATTTTTCTTTATTCAAAGAATTGCCTTAAAATTTTAAATTTTTCATAAAGTTTTTTTTGAAGTAGATACATTTGAAAAAGTTTCAATGACTTTTTTAAATTTGAATAAAATTTTATAACTATTAAAGAATACTGAAATTTTCAATTTTAAATTTAAACTGGAATACATCAAAAAAATAAAAACTTTTAAAGAAAATTTTACTTTAAATTTCTCTTTAAATCATCCATTAAATACAAGACTCTTAAAAAATAAAATACCACATTAAAATGAGCAACATCAGAAGCATGCAATGAGTACATATTAAGTGAATAACATTTCATTTTAAAACATTTCTCATTTTCATCTTTCCTTCCTTTTTCTTCCTCTTCTCTACACACACATCATTATAATCACCGCGCTATTTTTCATAGATGAAATATTGTATGCTACTGCTGTTGTAAGTTGTCATAGAGAGAAGGGAAATTTTTCCTCTCAACATTCTAAATTGAAAATGATTAAATGGATCCATGTTTTTACCTCGTCTGCATTTTCTGCATTCATCACATTCATTTAAGTACTCAAAAAAATTTCATTTTAGTAAGCTAATTCAAAAATTTTGCGATAAGAAGAAAATTTGCTAATGGAATTTTAATATCTTGTCATGAAAAAAAAAATGTAAAATAATTTAATATTTGTGCTCAATCTTTTCCCCTACTGAAATATACGAGCTGTCTAATTTTTGAAAAATCTCTTTAAAAAACGACTTTTCTTGCTACTTATATATTGCACTCATTGTATTATAATATATTATATTTAGACATTGTTAGAAAAAAATTTGTTGCTACAAATTTTATTTAATCCCTTTTGAATAAATTTGAAAAGAATTGAGCGCGGTTTTTAGAAGAAATATTTTTAGAAGAATTTTTTTTATTCTAAAAATTTCTAAAGTGACGATAAAAAAAAATCTCAGGATTATTTAACTTAAAAAAAATTCTATAATTTAAATTTTAAAGATACGTTAAATAAATTTTTAGAAATTGAACTTGAGCGTGCAAGTTGACTTGTACGAAATGGTTCTAACTTGTTCAAATTTCATTCAATTTGGTTGAAACTTTGTCAACTTAGATAAAAATAATTTTCACTAAAATTTACAAAATTTCAAGCAAGTTGAATGAGTTAGAAAAATTTAGGATTCGGCACTTGACGCATGAATGCATCAAGTAGCATGCAAGTTGACTTACACAAAAAATGTCTCTAATTCATTCTGGTTAAATTTTAATTTGGTCAAAACTTTTTAAATTTAAGAATAATTAACTTTCAAATAAATCTGCATAAATTTTAAACAATTATAATAAAATATAAACAAAGTAGAGACATTTTTGTGTAAGTCAACTTAAATGCATGCATGCGCATGCATGCGTCAAGTGCCGAACCCTAGAAAAATTTATGTAAGTCAACTTGCACGAAGACTTAAGCTCAAGTCCAAAAGTTATAAAATTTAAATTTTTATTAATTTTTTTTTTTCGTATCAATGTTTTTATTCTTATATTACATCTTTTCATATTTTTAATTTTCACACTAAAAAACTTTCAAATTTTCTGTTATTAAAATTAAAATTCTAAAAATACGTTAAATTAATAATTTATAAAAAATTCTTTAAAAAAACTTTAAAAAGAGAAAAATATAAAAATCATTTATAATCCATTACAATTCAACTTCAAGTTTCAACATTCATTAATCAATAACCATCATCAAACTAACCTCAAGTGTTTCGTCAAAAAAAACTCAAAAGAGCCATCAATCAAAAAATATCATCGTGCTAAAAATGCCCTCAAGTGATGAAGAAAAGGAAGAAAAAAATCTCATAAAAGCAAGTCAACTTCAACTTTCGCCGCTGCCACCCTTTATAAATCTATAAAATATACATTGTATGTCTTCGAGAATTTTCCATTCTTTTGAAACGAACGAACGAGCGAGAGAAAAGCAAGAAAGAAGCGAAATATTGGCTTATCATCATTATTATATTGAACTTCTCATATCTCCCCCTTTTTCATGTTTCATTTTATGACATAAACTTGTTATTTTAGGGACTTGTTCGCATCTTCTAAAATTTTAACTGAATTTTGTTCCATTATTTGTTTATTTTTTTATCAAAATCCATTTTTTTTCTGTGACTCAATTAATAGCATAAAATTTAAGAAAAAAACTCTTTGTTAACATGAAAAAAATTCCCAGTTCACATTATTTAATAGCATTAACAATCAACATAATGACAGTCCCAAACCTATACTTAAATCTGGCACACTACAATTTTCATACTAAAGTGTGAGTAATGCGTTTTTATATACTGAAAATAAAAAATATATCAATCTCGACACCTTGGATGGTCGGAAGATTAGAGCGCATTTTTGCCTAACAGGTCAGTGTTTGGTAACAAAATTTCACATATTTTTAGTCCTATTTTCTTAGCGACATGTCAATTTTTTTAAAAAAAATTTTTGACATGTTTTATCGACGTTTTACGACGTTTTAAGATTTTTTAGTGAAAAAAATTTTTTGGTCCATGTGATGGACATGCATGTGGTGGACCACCCTTGGGTCAACACTTACCCAAAAAATCTTTTTTCATGGCTTACCTACACGTTAAGACCTTTCTAACAAGCTATCAAACACTTCCCCACGACTTACCGTTGCCGAGTTATCACTGTCAAATACGGCCAGCCAGCCAGCCAGCCATCGTGAGCCTGATAGCGTAGTTTTTTAGCGAAAAATGTGCTAAAAAGGGATATTTTTTTCAAAGATGTTCGAATGTCTGTGTAGACAGAATGCTATTAAAAATAATCCCTTTGAGAAAGAAAATTCATTGTTGTTATGAAATATTTTCACTCTTTCTTGTGCCTCAATGGGATGACAAAAAATTCTTATAAAAAGAAAAAGAAAAAAAAAATTATGTTAAAAATGAGAAATACTTTTATAGATGAATAAATTTTGATTTGTGAAAACTATTTTAGGATGAAAAAAGTTTTAATATTGAAGAAAATTAATTAAATTTCTTTATTTCTTTGTGTTCTGCGAGTTAAGAAAAGTCCAGGGTTTGGACTTGTATGAATATTTTACTTGATATGCACATATTTTTTGTCAAATTGATTTACATAAAAATATCTTTTATTGATTCAAATTGAATTCAAGTTATTTTACTATAGATTTTTATCGATTTAATAAAACCTGAATAAATTAAAGTATAGTTCGGCACTTGCACGTCGACAGTCAAGTGTCGACATTTATAAATGTCAAGTAGCAATTCAGGTTGATTTACTCAAAAATGTCTCTAATTTATTCAGATAAAATTTAATTTGGTCCAAATTTGGCAAAATAATATGAAAATCAATGATTCTTCATTTTACTAAAGTTTTGATAAAATTAAATTTCATCTGAATAAACTAGAGACATTTTTGAGTAAATCAACTTTTTTTTTCTTGAACTTGAATTCAACTTGACAATTTTTGACGTTGCCACTTGACTGTGGACGTGTAAGTGCCGAACTATATTGCAAATCAACTTGACAAAAAATATGCACTCATCAAGTTAAATATATATGCAAGTCTGAACTGCGAAAAATAATAAAAAATCAAATTAAAAAAAATAATTTACTGATTGAAAATATTTTAAGAAATTCTTAAGAGTTTTTAGTTGAAAGTTCGCTTCTAAGAAAGTTTTAAAAATAAAATCAGAAACTTGAATTTTACAATTGAAAAAAAAGATAATTTTATGGCAATAAGCCATCATTTTTGGACAATTTATTGTTGTTTCATTAAAAGTTTCTTAATTTTTCTAAGTTGGTATCGAATAATCAAATGAATATACAAATTGCATTTTTACATAAAAATTAACTAAAACATTTAAAAACAAATAACAAAATTTATCTCGTCATATTCACTGTTTTCCTATATGATCTGATGTAAACTAATTTTTCTAGATATTTTTTCATTAAACAAATAAACAAAATCAATAAAAAAATAAAATTATGTTAATCATTAAATATCTAAGAATTTTTCCAATGTTATGAAATTTTTGATTATAAAATTTTAAGTTTTTTAATTTCAAAAATTTCGATTAAAAGTTACAAATTTTGATCATTTTAAGTAAATTTGAGCAGTGAATTTTCTTTATGGCAATTTTAAATGAAATTTTATTAATTTATTTACCATTAGTTTTTGATATGACTTATTTCAAAACTTAATTTATATTTTCCAAAATTTACTTCTCATTTTATTGATTTTCTCTTACTACTTTTCTATTCATAAAATGAACAACTTCGCGTATCTCATTAATGTCAATTTTAAACTCCATCCGTCTTCACTTCCTCATCTAACTTCTAATGAATGACTCATGTAATTTTCAAATGCGAGCAACTTTAATCCTCTTTTCCTCAAGACAAAGAACAAACTTTTACATGTTTCTGAACCATCCTTCCGTGTGGTATTATTCACAATTCTCATTATTGTCTTTTGTTTCATCTCACTCAATTGTTCAAATTCACATGCTGCTCTTGCCACTGAAAGAAGACAAAAAAACTTTTATTATTGTCATTTGAGTTTGTTTGTTACAATTGCATTTATTAAAAGAACTTTCAATTGTAGTCATATGTCATATGCAAAGAACATTGTTTTATTTTTTAAAATTTTTCGTAATTTTTAAAGTCTAAGAATGATAGAATTCTTAAAAATAAGAAGAAATTACTTAGGTCACGTTTTTTCTCATCATCGAATTCTGAGTAATTTCATGTTTTAAAAATTACCAAATGTTATGAAAATTTTAAATGTCAAAAAATTGTTTGCTAACTAAAAACTTTCAATTGCAAAAATCAATAAACTAGCGCCTAAAAATAAAATATTTGCAGTTTTTTAAAAAAAAAATTGCATGATATTTGTATGAAAAATTTGAAACTTTAAAGGACATCTATAATAGGTCAGTTATTTAACTAAATTTAATGACAATCATTTATCGATCCATTAATAAATATGTGTAAATTTTTCAAATAAATATTGAAAGAAATCTACAAAATTTAACAATGAAATCACTTGAATCCATAAGGTTTGCAAATTATTAAACTAAATATTTGACTTAACGAAGTAACATTTGTGAAATTTAGAGAAAATTCTCATACCTTCAATTTGCATTTAAATCTTAAGATGAAATCAATTAAATTTTTAATAAACAATTCTTTGATTAGCAAGTTGCAAAAATTATTTAAATTTAACAGTATTAGACATAAGGGATAGGAACTTTGATAATTTGCATAAAGTAGACATTGAAAATATTCAGTTTTTCAGGCTTCTTGATGCAAATTATCAAAAATCCCATACAAATTTTTGATACTTTTTTGATAATCTGATAGAGTTCTCAACTTTTGATTAGACTGCAGTTTTACATCTCTGAAAAAAAAAATAAACCAAGTCAATCGAAAAATATACAGAGTTGTTAAAACATCGAGTTTTATTGTAGAAAGTTGTCACAACTTCAAAAATTGACTTCTTTGCATACTAAAATCTTTCGCTTGCTCAACATAACCATGTAAGCATATATGCATAGGTTGGAACTGAATTGAATACAAAATTAAATTAGTGCAGATGTAAATGTGATTTTCATGAGATAAAACAGAATGAATAAGACAAAAGAGGAGAAATTTTTTTAAATTACCGGTTTTTTGAAATTTGAAAATTTATTTAGGGATTTTTAAAAGTTCTTTTGAACAACAAAGGCAAGTTTCTTCTCATTGTGTTTAAATTTGTTTTATTTTATGCATAAATTTTTGAAAACTTAGAAAATTTCAGTAAATTTTGGTTGAATTTCAGTTTTTTGGTATAAAAAAAATTCTTTCAATTACAAAAATAAAAAGTTATGCAATTGTTTGTTTCTCAATTTATCATCTCAGCAAAATCAATTTTACCATAAAAACTTTTGATCTTCAAAAAAGTTTTTTCTCTGATCGTTTCTGAAAAAATAAATAAGTTTTAGCAAAGGGCATTCATTCATCTCTTAATCTTAGCCATATAAAATTTATAATCAATCGGTGTTCATCATCATTTGCACTAATATTGACCCTAAAGCAAAAAATAAATCAAAATAAAAAAACCAGTTTATTTAAGTATTTTTTATCTCTTGTGTCTTTTTTGTTTCTCAATATTTGATGATTTTTACATGATTTACAAAAGAAAAAAATTTGACATTTTGTAACATTCCCAAGATATGTGAAAATGATGAATATTTTTATTGAAATTAATCGAAGCTACTTGATTAAAAATATAATTTAAATATATCGAAAATAAAGCAAAAAAGTCTCAAGTTTCTCAGATATTTAAGTTGGATCAAACATGATGTCTTCTTTTGGTGCTTTCTCATATTGATCTTTAGTATTATGAACCAGAACTGTTGTCGGCTTTTTCTTTTTACAGTTGTTTGCTCTGTAGTAAATTGTTAGGATAATGAATGTTACATAAATTGCTATTGCTATGTATTTAATTATTGTGTGATCACAATCATCTCGTTTTTCCTGAAATTAATTTAAACAATTTAATTTTTATTTATTGAAAATGATGATAATAAAATGTTTTTTACCAATTGAATGAAGAATGCTAAACCAAGGAACATTGATATCATCTAGAATAAAATAGAAAAAAAATGTTAAGGTTCAATATTTTTTTGTTAAATATTTTAGGAAATCTATATTCGCTAAGTCAAATAAACTTAAAGTTCTAATTAAAATCATGAAGCGAATATTATACAACTTAACTGAAAGATCATTTAAATTTTCTAATTTCGAAAATTGCAGTTTTGTGTTTTTGATAAAAGTCAAGTAAATTTAATCAAGTGGTTTAAGTCAAATATTTTAAGTCAAGTAATTTAAGTCAAGTTTACTAAATAATTCTAATAACCATTGTCCATTATAAAGCTTAAATTTCTCAATAAACTTTAAACTTTGTCTAATAATTTATTTAAAATATCTGGTTTAAATGATATTTAAAATAAATAAAAATTTTCTCAAAAAAAAAATATTTAAAATTATCTTTTGAAACTTGATTAAAGATTTTAAAACTTACAGCTGATAAAAATTGATACTTTTTAAACCACGTGTCAGATTTCCGTCTATAATCATCTGAATACATCCGAAGAGCAATGAATGTATAATTGAAGGCATGATCAAAGTTGTAAAACATTCCCAGAAACAAAGGTGATCCACCTAGAATAAAAATTAAGAATTTGTTTAATTGCCAGTAAATGACAAAATGATTATGTGTGTGGATTATCAATATTTAGAATCGTTCTTTATTATTTTGTGTTAATTGTGTGAAAAGTGAGCTGATTTTTTTTCTTGTTGTATTTAAATATGATGATAAATTTTAAAGTTTTTTGTGCTAAACGACCAAGGTCAAAAATGGGAGTTTTATGGGAAGAAGAAACAGAATGATATTAAAATTAACAATGTCAAATAAGCAGAATTTCCAACATACCCATATAAAAATGTGATCCTATTGTAAGACATCTGAAAATAATCATAAAAAATTTAGTAAAAAATTCATTGTCCCCATTTTAAATGAAACTTACAAAGGTAGCAAAATGTGATGAATGTTGATGAAAGTTGGAACAACGCCATATAATAAATAAACTAAAAATGATTCGACCATCTCGAAAATTTTGAAACAGACCCAGTAATAGGTTAAAACTGCTAACTGAAATTAAAATATAATTAAGTTTTTTACAATAAATTAAAAAAAAGTTTCTAAATTTTTATATAAAGTTAAAAAAAAATTTAAGTCTATTTGAAGCTATTTTTTTAAATATATCAAATTTTCAAGATGTTTTTTTAATTCTTCTTGAAATTATTGATTTTTGTTTTCATTTGTTCTGGTGTGAGACCAGAATCTTATAAAAATGTTATCATGATTTTATGCGAACTTATTTTAATATCAAATATATTTAAGCTTTAAATTTTTGCTTTAGAACTAGTTTCGTAAAGTTCTATTTAGCTATGGAAATTTCTGCACATAAATTATTTTTACTTACTTTATAATGATATCCTTCAAATGATGGCGTCACAGGCTCACATCTTAAAATACAAAAAAAATGTTTAAATATTATAAATTGAGAATTTTTTAAATTTAAAATAGTAATGATGTTTAAAATGATATTCAAAAATTAAATTTTGTTGATAAATTTTATAATTTTAAAATTCAATAAAGTTTTGACAGATATAAAAATTCATAAAATTTATTAATTTTTTTAAGATTAATCAAGTTTTGCTTTATAGAGACAAATCATAAAAACTTTTTGCCAATTAAAAAATAATTTTTCTGTGTACATAAAATATCATTAAACGTTATGCTTCAAAATTTTTAAATTTAAAATCTTTAATCCATAAGATTCATGACTAATAAAAATAGCGAAAAAGCTACAAAAACCTGAGAAAAATATCGATTGCAAACTCGTGAATACTCTGGATACAGACGATGCATAAACATGTTCTAGAGTTCTTTAACTTTTGTAATAAAATAAAAGATAAATAAATATTTTTATTTGGACCTGAGAATTAGTTTTAAATGACAAAGAAGAAATTTTTCAGTTTTTAATAAAAACATAAAGAACTGAATCAAGAAATTGTAAACAGACATAAAGAATATTTAAATTTTTGGTTAAAAATAAATTTATAATGTCACCTGTTTTCAGATATTTATGATGTTTGTGATTTACTAAGAATTTACAAGTTAATGAAATTTAAATGTTTTTTCTTCATATGGAAACTTTTCAACAGATTTTTTATTAAGAGACAATAAAATGGAAAGATTGATGGACCTTATTGCGTTATTCTTTTAAATTCTTGCACTAGCTTTAAATTCTGATAAATAATGATGAAATTGGGAACATTTTTTTGACAATTCAAAAATTCTATGAAATTTTCAGATGAGTTCTAGTTGAACAATGTTTGGAAATTTTCAACAAAAAATTTATCAAAATTAGGTATTTGGAATTAAATAAATTGAAATTTTAATTATGCAAGCATGTGCAAATTTATGCTGCAAAAAATGCAAAATTTTCATCATTGATAAAAATGAAAACTATTTTGCGACCTAAAAATTCTTTAGTTTTCAATTTTCAAATTTTTGATATGTTTATTAATTTCTGGTTTTTGTTAATTTGAAAAATCTTTGTTATTGACTTGAATTCTTCTTTTTGTGAGGAAAATTCAAAATAACGATAAAAAAATGATCAGTTTTAAATTGTAGGCAAATAATTTTTATACATTGTGTTTTTTTAGACATAAAACTTTTTACTTACTAAAGAAATTCACAAAAATTTTAATCAGTCATTTATTTTCATCGCATCTTTTCTTTACACTTATTGTCTACAATGTGTGACGAATTGGTTCATTGTCTGATGAAAAGATTGCAAAAAATTTTTTTTCTTTATGTCATTATGTAATTTTTGAAGCTTTTCTGAATTTGAAGCATTAAAATTAGAATAATTTAGTGCCAATTTGACAGATATTTATTGATTAAATCGTTTTTAAATGAAGTTGATAAAATTTAATAAGGTGATAATTCTTTTTGCAAATTTGTTAATTATTTTAATAAAATAAAAATAAATAATTTTGTATAGACAACATTTGAATTTAAAAAAAGAAGAAAAATCTTTATACATATCAATCAAAGAGAACTGTGAAAAATCTTCAATGTTGAAAAATAGTTTTTTTTAATTATTGGATAAGAATTCTTGCTCACAAAAATTCATTTATCGATTTTTCTTGCATCAACTACTTTAAATTTCTTTGTATTTCGTTAAATTTCAATAAAAAACATTATTTCCTTGTCTTTTATAAATGAAGACATTTCTAGAAATGTCATTAAAAATCTCATTCTTTTTCTCGAATTTCAAAATTTTCAATTAGCGGCAACTGAGAAAAATTCAATCATTTCTAAACTAATCAAATTAATTCTAATTTTTTTAAAATTCTTAAATTTTTATATTTTTAAAATTCAAGATTATTAATCTATTTAACTTTAGCCATTATTTATGATTAACAGTAGCAAATAATTTAATAATACTCAATAGCTTTCAGGTAGAAGAATCTATTTTTTAAAAAGCAAACTTGGCTGTTTAATTGTCACAGTTTTTTTTAAACCAAAAATTAGAAAATTGCCAGACATTTTAACAAATGAATTATCGGAAAAAAACTTCATTTCCTCATATTAAGTTTGCATCTCTTTTAAAAAATCACATTATCAAAACAAACATATTAAAAATTCACGGAAGGCAAAAAAGATAAAACTGATGAATTTTTTTGCATTTTTGCAAAAGAACAAAATTTAAATTTTATGAATGTCCAAACTTGTGAATTGAGCGTCATTTTATTATTTTATTTCCCAAAAAAAAAGTTTGAGGAATTTCCTTACCTTAGATTATATTTCAATTTGTATGCCATATATAATCCATAACCATTTGCTACTATACAGCTAAATAGCTGCATCACATATGTTAGAACTAGCACATAACGAGCATTTGGATATTTTTTGCCTTTGAAAAATGTTGGCAACACAACCTACAAAAAATTTCACAAATTTCTCAAATTTTTTTCAATTTTAATTTGTAAACTTTTTCATTTTTTTAATTAAAAATTTTCTAGAATTTTTTTAATATTTTTTTGTTTCTCACCTCACAAATAAAAATATAAATACCAATGGTTATGAGTATGGGATAAGGCGTTCGAGTAAAAAGAAAATCTTGCGCCCTAGGATCTCCATAATCATACCAAATATCCTCAAGAGATTTATAAAATTCACTTATCATCTTCCGACCGTTTCATTCGCGTCGCAATCAACGACTGTCTTCAAAAATGTGACTAGTAGCCAAATTTTAACTTAAACTGTCCGATTGTTGTGAATGAAGAAGAAAAAAAATATTCAAATTGGCTCGCGCAGAAAATTGACTTGAGATGATTCACAGTAACGATGTGTGGTAGAAATTGTTGCAACACATTTATTTCTTTTTTTTGATGACAGTTTTTTGTTTCTTGTTTATACAAGGGCTTTATGAGTCTTAATTTTTGAATATTGAGTAATAGAATTAAGGTGCAGTTCATCAGGAAGATCAAGTCTAATTTTGTAACGTTTTATGTGATTTTGTATTTGGACAATGCAATCATTAATGAATCAAAGTCAAAGTCAAGTGGAAATTTACATAAATTCAAATGTATTTGTGATTTCGGAACAAGTTTTTATGTGATGATGCTAATGTTTATGGAAATTTCTTCTTTTTGTCTGTCTCAATGAATTTTGTTACTAGTTGACAATTTGAATAAATTTTATGACTGAAGACCTAAAATAATTTTAATGACTTTTGAACAGGTTGAGAGAAGTTAGATGGAAAAATGTTGACAATTTTTACAATATGCAAATTCAGATTAAAATTTTTTAAAAATAGTTTTATAGCTTCAATAGAAATGTTTCATATTATTCATGAATCAACAATGGTATTCACTAATTTATTTTACTTTTCTGTTAACTTTCATAAAAAATTTTAGATCCCAAAACAGTAGTTTTATTGGTTACAGAATTTTTAGAATCGTCTTTATATTAGATTTTAATTTGAAAATAACCGTCGAGTCAAATTCCAATTACCCGTAGTTGTTGCGCGACCAAAAAAAATTGTTTACAAATTTTTAGAGTTCTGCACTTGCATGCATACTTAACTGGTATTAGGAAAGTAACTTGACTGTATGAATGTAAGTTGACTTACATAAAATGTATATGATTCATTGATAATTAATTTAATTTGGTTGGAATTTTGGAAGCCTAAAAATTATTGTCTTTCATACAATTTTGCAAAATTTCAACGAAATGTAGTTTATAAACTACTGTAATCAGTGACAGCTTTATAACTAAGCGATTAGTCAGTTACTACTAAGCATAAATCGAATTCAAAATTCATAAGTCAGTAGCTATTATATTTTTCAAAATCAAAATGAATACTGGGAGCCAGCCGAAGTGAAATGTATAAGCTACATTTTCTATACAAAAATGTGTCTAAAATTATTTTATTTAATTAAATTTTAACTATGCATTTGAAAAGACTTGTAAAAGGCATTTCAGTTTTATATAAATTGTAATTATAAAAAAGATCTCTATTATTAAACTAATTATTTTAATGACAAAAAACAAAAAAAAAAGTTTGATGTCAAACAAGTTTAATATAATTTCCTTCAGGAATTGTTATTAAAGTAATTTTTTTTGTTAACAGATTAAGTGTTTAACAAAGATAAAAAAATTTAAGATAAAACCATACTTACAAGCCTTCGAACTTTTTTTTTTTTTTTTGATATTTTTTAGTAAATCTTTCCATTAAATGAAAGAAATAAATTAAAATTCTTGGAAAATGCTTAAAAAAATTTTTCTATGATGAAATAGTTGACAAGATAAAAAAGATTTTTCTTAATGATATAATTTAAATTTACATATCTTGTCTTCATTTAAATTTTTCTATTCTTGTTCGTCATTAAATGATAATCATGTAAATATAACTGCTTAAGAATCATGACAAAGCTAATTTAAGAATGTTTTCCGCCTTTTCTTACAATACCAACGTATATCAAGTGTGAGAAAAATTAGGAAGAATAAAAAATATCACAAAAAAGATATAAGCATGATTCAGCAGAAACCTAAATTTAGTGAGAATTCTGATCAACTTAAAATACAGAAAAATGCAAAAAAAATGTTTTTGTTTATTTTTTGCACATTTCGGAGAACTTTTACTTTCTGTTTACTTTTGTGAAATGATGACTGCGTTGGCTGTGGTTTCTTTTTAACTTCTTCTGTTGACGTCAAAGAATGCTGTTTATGAATATTTTTTAAAATTTCAGGATTTTTATCTAAAATTAAAAATTTAAATTATTAAAGTGTGTCCATAAAGTTTAACCTTTCAAGTTCACTGGAATTTCGTTAAAAATGTATCGCTGTATCAATTTCAAGAAATTATCATCACCTTATTTCTGTCTATAAAAAACGAAACACCTCGTGCTTTTTAAAATATCCATAAATGTTTTTATGGCTTTTTCATACTTTTTGACTTTATACGCCTGATGATCTTCACAAAATCATGAGTTGACAATTTTTTTTAGGAAAGATTCTAAAAAATTCTGAAATTTGTCATTTCTTTGAATCTTGGATATTACTAATATGGAGTTTTTGTAAAAATTATGTGAAATAAAAATTTTCATTCTATATTTATCATCATGGGAATTTTAGATTGGAAATTTTGTAAAATTTTGAGCAAAAAAATTTTAAGGAATTTTTTAATATTTATGTGAACAAACGTCAAAAAAGCCGGTGCATTTTTTAAAATGTTAATCAACTTTGTGACTCTTAAAAAAATTTATTTCCGAAACAAAACTTGTTTTTATGGAAATTTTTAAAAGATGAGGAAAAAAACTCTTTTGTTAAAATTTTAATTTTTTGATCACTTCCTTCTTTATCTCAAATTTAATAAAATGAAATTTCACAATAAAAAGATAAAAATTTTAAGTCTTATGTTGGGTCAAACATCATTGCAGTTTTTGATACTTTCATGTAATGTTCTTCTTTTTTGCATAATGATTTCTTTCTGTGATTAATTAAATTTGCAGCTCGATAATAAATTGTTAGAAAAAGAAATATAAAAAGAATTGTTGATGAAACATATTTGAAGAATTCATAGTCACAATCATCACGTTTTTCCTGTTTTAAAATTTAATTTTTTGTTAGAAAAAATTATCAATTTAAAGAGGTTTTAATAACTCACTAATTGTAGGAAAAAAATAAGGCAGGCAATCATTGAAAGAATCTAAAAATTAGATTAGAAATATTTTTATTATTTTAAAATGACCTAAACTTTTTAAGCTGAAATCAAATGCTTACAGATGACAAAAATTGATATTTCTTAAACCAAGTTTCAGATTTTCTTCTATATTCATCCGAATACATCCGCAGAGCAATAAAAATATAGTTAAAGCTATGGTCAATGCTGTGAATTGTTCCAAACATTATTGGCGATCCACCTAAAAATTAAAAGATGATTTTTAAAAATTTTATCAAAATTAAATGTGGCAATTTGAAATTTTTAGAGAAAGAAATTTTTTAGGGTTCAAACTTGCATGCATATTTTTTGTCAAATTGATTTCAAGTTGACTTACATAAAACTGTCTTCTATTCATTCAAATTGAATTTATTTCATTTGAAATACATTGTAAATTAAAGTATCATTAACTTCCATAAAAATTTACTGGATTTCAAATGAATTAAATAAAATCTGCATGAATAAAATACATTTTATGTAAGTTAACTTGAAAGAAATTTGACAAAAAATATAAGCATATCAAGTAAAACATACATGCAAGTCCGAACACTATTTTATCATTTTAACACAAAACTTTTGTAATATTTAATAATTTTGAAACTCAGTGATGAAAATTTTAATCTAAGTTTGAAAAGTCTTACTTACCCATATAGAAATGAATCAAAATTGTAAGAAATCTTTAAGAAATAAACAAAAACATTTTTTCAATATTTTACTTATAAAATTAATTTTATAATAACAGTTCTAGTTCAGAATCATGAGAACTAAATTTATTGAAAGGAAATGACTCTTTTTAAGAAATTTTTTTATTTAAATCAATCAAGACGAAGACACTCCAATTAAACCTCAATTAATAGCAAGAATCACCGATTAATCTGAGTGTCTTCGCTCAAAACCAATTCAAAAACTTTAAAAATTGAAAATTGATAATTTATGAACTTACAGTGGCAGTAAAATGTGATGAATGAAAATAAAGTTTGGCACAACACCATAAAGAAAATAAACCAAAAAAGATTCAACCATTTCAAAGTTTTTGATGCAAAGCCAAATATAAACGACAACTGCGAGCTAAAATAAAAATTAAAAATTCAAGAAAAATATTTTTAAGAATATTTTGAGCTTACTTCATAATGTAATCCATCAAATTCTGGTGTGATTGGTTCACATCTGTAAAAATAGAAAAAATAAAGAGCTTACATGAGTAATTTTAAAATTTCAAGAGCTTTTTAAGCATACTTGAAACATTCGTCATTCTCGTTAGAGTTAATATATTATATTCATTAGATTTTGATCGATTTCACAATAAATAATGCAATAATGCTCAAGTAAATAAAAAATGAGCTTAAAACAGCTTTATTTTGATTTCTTAACATTGAAAAATCAATTTAATGATTACACAATTTGCAGCACATTCTTTAAATTTGATTAAAAATGTGAAAATTTTATAATATCGATGAGTTTCATGTAATGACTAAATGAAATTAACTCTAAACTTGCTAATTAAATAAATTAGAGCTAAATTTTCATAAACATCACATAATGCATTTCACGACTGCTTTAAAAACCTTGCCATAACATGATTGACCTTCGAAACAATTTTTGGGTATTTTATTGAGGCTAGTGCACTTCATTTTGATGATTTAATGCCAATAAACTTAGAAAATAATCTTCAAAAATAAATTTTTGTTTTATTTTCGTAACAAAGCATGAAATTGTGCTTTATTGAGTTTTTTTGGCAATGTCTCGATAATAACCTGAATATTCATGGTCAATTATTCATAATTAATCATGTGTAGCTCAAGTGGCATGATTTCGCACATCATTTGTGTTTTTAGAGATGAAAGAGATCTTACAAAGGTGTTGAGATGAATTTAAGCTTTTTGAATGAAAATGAAACTTAGATTTAATGAGGTTAATGAACTTTTTCATGCTTGCTTTATATTTGGATTTGATTTCAAGTTTTTTTGTATTTAAGTTTGTTTTTTGTTTGCTAATTTTTAAAACATTAACTTTAATTTTTCATTTTTGGGCTTTTTTTTTAAGAAATTTGAATTTGAAGGATTTATAGAATTTTTAAAAGAATTAAAAATTATTTGTTCAATACTTTACACTGGGTTATTTTGAAACAAGAAAAAAAAGGAATAATAAATTGGATTTTACAGAACGAAATCAAACATTTTTTAAAAGAATTTTCAGTTTTACCTTAATTAAAATTCAATATTTTAAATTTGACCTTCTTTGAAAGCTTCAAGCTTCTTGTTTTTGTATTTATTTAAAATAAAAGTGAAAGAGAAAGATTTTGAAATTTGTTGATAATTTCTAGTCTTTCTTGTTTTTATTGCCTAAACTTGCAATTGTTTGTATCATACTTTTAAAACTTAATCAACTTACCTTGGATTGAAATGAGTTATAATCATCAAATATAGTCCATAAAATGCCAAAATGCAGTTGCCAAGTTGAATTATGTAAGTGCCAACCAAAAAATATCTCGCACATGGATATTTTACATCTTTGAAACACTTCGGCAAAATTATCTGCACGATTAAGAAATTTTTTAATTTTTCTTCATTTTCACTGATACGCTTATAATAAATTAACACAATCTTTATGTAATTTTTATTTGCCAAAAACTATTGATTTATTCAATAAATCTTTATGATTAAATTTAAATACTGAGGATTTTTTGGATTCAATTAATCTCTGTGATTAATTATAAAATCAATAATTATGTATTCAAATTATAAAAATATTCTAAATGCAAATTTCTAAATCAAAAACTTAAAACTAAAAATTCTGAAGGATTTTTTGAATTAAAAAAATATGAACAAATTAAAAATTAATCACAGGGATTTATTAAATTTATGCAAATTTTCCTCAAGATTAAAATTAATCATAAGAATTTTTTTAAATCTGGCTTTAAATTTCGCCAAGCTTGTGCATTCTTTATTTTTTTTATGTTTCTTTTTAAGTGCACAGGCCTGGAATTTTTGGCAATATCATAAAAAATCTTCATTTCAATTTAAACCATACAAATTTCTTCTAGATTAAATTTAATCTGTGCTATTTATTTAGACGATCGATTATTCAAAAGAGTCATCCTTGAAATATGCACAATTTCTTTACCTTACAAATCACAATATATGCTAAAATTGTCACAATAATTGGAATTGGTGTGCGAAGGAATAGAAAATTTTGAGCTCTTGGATCGCCATTTTTATACCAAAAATCAACACAAATTTGATAAATTTCACTTATTGTTGTCATCCTTATTAGTTCACGTTACCGTTTCATTCGCATCACAATTAACAACTAACCAAAGCGTGTTAATAAAAATAAAAAGAGTAAAAATTTCCTAGTGTTTGAAAATGTTTGTTTTAATTAATTTTGTCAACACTTGAGATATAAAATTTTTTTTTCACTTGTGTAAGATTTTTTTCTTGAGTTAATTTTTTTAATATTGGTTTATGTGTTTATTGTTTAGAAGGTGATACGAAACTGAATTGAACAGGAGATGAAAAAAATAAATTGAAATGTAAGCAATATGTTGAAGTGCTAACAATAAGACTTTTGCAGAAGGTGGGGATAGGAGAAAAAACGTTTGTGCTTAATTATCATGCATATGAGCAACAGTCGTTGGCCCTTTCGCATTTTTAAATATTTCATTCACTTGCTTCGCTCCTACTCACGAAAAAAAATTTAGTGAACTGAATTGGGTCACTGACACTTTTGGTCTTATGCATCATTGCAATTGTTTAGTGAGATATTTAGTCAATGAATAGATGGGAGATACAATGGGATCTTTAAAAAAACCTAAATGTCATGGCTTAGCTCAATATGATTTTTTTTGTATTTGTTTATTTGTGTAGGAGATTATTTCTCATTATTTGAATAGGCAATGTGAATTAAATTTCTTTGTTGATGGAAAATATTAAAGATCTTTAAATTAAGATTTAATTGAAATTATTGTAAAATCTTTAGAATAATTAAAAATTCTAGAAATAAAATCTTTAATAAGTTAATGAAAAATTACCTTTATAGTCAAGTTTACACTTGAGGACTACAAATAAAAATAATTTGTGTTAAAAAGTGTTTTAATTTCCAATCTTTTTTGCATATTTTTTGCTAATAAAATCATAATCACAAAAATCATGTCCGTGAGGATGCATTTTCCTTTTTTAATTTGATAATTCGGGGAATTTTAGTTTATAAAATTAAAAATGAGAAAGCAATAAACCTTGAAAAATTCTAAATTTTGAAACTGAATTAAAAATCATTTTTAATGCTCGCAATAAATAAGAAGAAAAAGACATTTCCGCTTTCTATTTTTTTTATATGATCTTGAAGATGAGTTTTTTGATACAATTGTTGTTTTTGTTGACCTTGAATTTATAAATTGCTATAAAATAATTTTTTTATAAAAAGCTTTTAAAGAGAGAAATTTTTATAGCTTGATCATTAATGAATAACATAAGCTTTTAGTTTATAAAGTAATTTTTATATGTTTAGAAAGCTCATTACATGGAGCATATTAAATGAAAAGTTTTTCAATGGAATAAGTTAAAAATTTAAAAAGGAATAAACGTAATTTTTTTCAGTTAAAAACATAAGTTTGACTAGCTTTTTATAAATAATAATTTAAGTACACAAAACATAAAAACAAAACAACGAAACTTTCGAATAAAAAATTTTTTATTAAAATTTATAGTTCACACTTGCCTGCCGACAATTTTCAAGTAAAAATTCAAGTTAATTTACTCAAAAATATCTCTGATTTATTCAGATAAAATTTATTTTGGTCCAAATTTGTATGAAAATTAATGATTCTTTAATTTGATCAGTTTAAAAAATTCGAATGAATCAGAAACGTTTTTGAGTAAATCAACTTGATTGCTACTTGACAATTGTCAGCGTGCAAGTGCGAACCATAGAAAAACCTGAAATCATTTAAGGAAAAGATTTTTATCATTTTAAAACAAAAATTAATTTTTTTTATATAAAACATCTATCTGGCAACCTAGAGCAATAATTTTATTATTTATAATACAAAAAAAGTAAATAAAAGTATAAAATCTTCGTAATTATTAAAATTATTCACAAATATAAAAAACAATTTTTTATTGCAAATTTAAAGTCTTATTATTTTTAAGTTGGATCGAAACGTCCTGCTTTAGGTACTATCTGATAGTGGGTTTCATTATTATTGTTTTCAAAAAGTGCTTGTTTCTTTTTCTTCGCATTGACAAAATTCTTTGCTCTGTAATAAACAGTGAGTACCAGAAACACCATAAAGAAAAGAGTCGATGCATATTTGAAAATTGTGTAGTCACAGTCTGGTCGAGTTTCAAGTTGCATAAAGAAAATAACAGTTGCGATCATTGACACAACCTGAAAAAAAAGAAAAAAAATTAAATTTTTTTTTAATTAAAAATGACTTTAAAATTAATTTCTGTATATTCCGAGAATTTTTTTAATGCTCAAAATGGAAATTTTCAGAATTTTAAAAATTTAAATTCACTTACAGATGATAAAAATTGATATTTCTTGAACCAACTGTCTGATTTCTTTCTGTATTCATCCGAATACATTCTGAGTGCAATAAAAATATAATTGAAGGCATGATCCAAGCTGTGAAATAGTCCAAACATCAAAGGTGATCCTCCTAGAAAAAGAAATAAATATTTCATTCAAGAATGATAATTGAGCTCCTTTCATGAATATTCACGAATATATATTTTTTATTTTATATCGATTGCAAAATTTTTCAAGTTTTTTAAAAGTTTTTGATAATTTATTAGGATTAGGCACTTGCATGCATACTTGACTGGTGACTTGACTAAATTAATGCAAGTTGACTTACAAAAAATATCTACAAATTTCGTTCATATTTTATTAATTTTGGTCAAAATTTGTGCAAATTTTTATGAAAACCCATGATTTTTTAAATTTAAAAACTTTAATTAAAATTTAACCTGAACTAATTAAAGACATTTTTAAGTAAGTCAACTTGCATGCATGCTTTAAGTGCCGAAACCTTTAAAAACCTCAAAAAACTTAAACTTTTTTGGCAAACTTTATAATCTATTGTAAAAATATGTTAATCAATTTAAATTTTAAATGGAAATTTAGAATTTTTTAAAGAAATTTTCAGACTATCGTGAAAATTTGATAACTTACCCAAATAAAAGTGAATGAAATAAGTTAAAAATCTAAAAAATATTAAATTATTTTATAAAAAATTTAAGCAATGAAAAAAAGAAAACTTACAATGGGAAGAAAATATGATGAATAAAAATGAATCGTGGCACAACGCCATAAAGCAAATAAACTAGAAATGATTCAAGCATCTCCAAATTCTTGATGAGTAGCCAAATGTTGATGCATTTTGCATACTGAAAGTTTACATTTTTATAATTATTCCATTGTGATTTTGACCTTATGACAATTGAGCTTACCTCATAATAATAACCATCAAATGATGGTATTAATGGCTCACATCTATGAATGAAAAAGATAATTGATCAATAACATAAAAATATTAATTTAAAAAGAGGATGTAAGAACAAAAAGAACAATTTGAAATTTGTCACAAAAGAATAATTTTTGCTGAATCATATTTGAAAACCTTGACTTGATATTGGCATCAACAGTGTAAACCGATCAAAGGAAATTGCATCAAAAGAGTTTTTTTTGGGTCAGTTGTTTTGCCTATCAAAACTAAGCTCCGTTGAGCTACGGCCTCGAGTATTTGAAAAATTTGAACACAATGATCATCGTGAGATTGTCTATTGTATACACTGAGACTCAAAATAATAAAAAAAAACTTTTTCTCTCTATTACTTTATGTGCAGCTGCTTTTGCTCTTTTGCGGCTATTAGGCCTTTTTAGTATTTTTTTGTTGTTGTTGATGTGTTTTGAAAAAACTTGTTTTGATGATAGTAAAATAGTTTTTGTTATTTTTAGGTTTATTTGTTTCTATTTTTAAATGCGTATCGTTGAACTTTAGTGAGATTAAGAATATTTTTGCAAATAGTTAAGAGCAATATTTTATTGAATATGTAAACAGTTTGTTGTTTATGAAATATGAAAGAGATAATTGCAATTTAGACATGTTGTTTTTAAATTTCTTTTACTAACTTCATTTCTTAGGAAAATAATTAAATTGAGAAATAAATTACGTCTTTTTGTTGCACACAAAGAAAAAAAAACAACAATTTAAATTGTCAAATTTATTTGCTCAAATTTGACCAAAAACTTTGTCAAATTTCACATTTTTTAGTCAAAACGCAAATGTTGCTTTTTTTAAATTGACAATTTATCGTTAATTTTTACAATTCACATTATTAAAAAAATTACAATTTTTATTCTCAATTTTAAAGTTTCGATTGTAAATTTTAAATTTAACAATTTTGATTGTTAAATGACAAGAAAAATTTAACAGGAAATAAACTTTTTATTTTTTTAATTTTATATTTGTGGTAAAAGGTTTTGAAAATTAAAATTTTGTCAAAAATAATAAATTTTAATAGTTCATTCTGTGATTATATAGTAATTCTAGCAAAAACAGGCAATGAACTAAAAAAATAATAAAAATAACATAAATGAGAAGTTAAGCAATGTATAGAACAATAAATATTTAAATGATTGACCGCATTTGACAGTTAAAATTGTTGAAAATAACAAAGTTCATCGTTAAAAATTTCAATTTTTTAAATGTCACAAATTCTTTTGTCAGTTTTGACAATTCAAATAGTTAAATTTTTAACAATTTTGATCGTAAAATTAACAATTTCGTTGTAAAAAAAATTTGACAATGACATTGTAAAAATTAACAATTAATATTGAGAACACTATGCAAATTTTAGATTTTTGTACTAAAACAAAAATTCCTTTGTTGATTTTTTCTTTGAGTGTGTGGATTATTAAGGGCTGGAAATATTTATATACCTCTTAATGTTTTCATAAATTATTTCTTTAAAAAAGATTTTAAAATAATTGAAAATTGATTAAAATTTGATAATTTTTTTTTTCAAAAATTAACTACTTTTTTAATTAAAAAATTTGAATCTTCAAAAGTCGTTTTAATGGAAATTCTTTTTTTTTCGTTTTATTTGAATTAAAATAATAAGCTGGATGGAAAACGATCAGCTAATATTAATCATTTTACTTTATCTTAAACCGTTGAATTAGAAGAAAAAATTAAATAGCAAAAACATTGACTTCTGAAGCTTCATTGCTTGAATATTTTTAAAAGCATCATAAAGATCACAAAAATTTTCAAAAACTTTTCTCACATCCTTGTGGTCCTTAAAAGAACTTCAATAAAAAACTTGATTGACACAAACACTACAAATCATATTTTAATTGACGACACATATCAAGTACACAAAAAATCTTGACAAAATTGATTTAGCTCAATTCTTTTGTCAATTTCAATCACACTCATTAGCTAAATAATCTCTTAAGGGCAATATTTTAACCACAAGCCAACAATTATGTCCATTAAGAAAAGTTCAAGTTTTTTGTTCTTCATCTTATTCTCATTTGAGCACTTCTTCATAAAATTTTCATTTGAATTCTTACTTATTCATGAATATTTTACCTTAAATTAAATTTCAATTGAACCATGAGATAAGTTCCATAAAAAATCACAAAAAAGCAATTTCCAAGTTGTATTATATAAGTCACAACAAGTGCATATCTTGGCCATTGATACTTTTTGCCTTTAAATATTGCTGGCAGGACTAACTATGAAAATAATTATAAAATTTTCACTATTTTTCTTCACTTCGTTTTTTTTCAGTCACATTTTTCTCACCTTACAAATTACAATATAAATCGCTATAAGCCATAGCACAGGAAATGGTGATCGAAGAATAAAAAAATCCTGCGCTCGAGGATCTCCATGTTCATACCAAAAGTTTATTAAGCTTTGATAAGTTTCGTTAAACATTTTTTCACCTAAGACCGACTCATTCGCATGACAAATTACAACTGGTACAAAAAATTGGCGTTAGGCCTATGCATTAAGAGATGTAGAAAAAAAATAAAGAGTTAGCAGCAGGCCAGCTGAAATTATTTTTCAACCTCTCGGCAATGAATTGAGTATTGCAACACTTTTACCAAGTGAGAGAGCTAATGGCTGGCAATTTGTGTAGCCTTGGCTTTGCTTATAAAACAATTAGACTTTATAAAGAGAAAAAATCTTTTTTGTGAATGAAAAATGGTTTGATCTTGCCAAGGATTGATAATTTTTTTATTATTAGATTAAAATTATTGAAAAAATTTATAGAAATAAAAACATTGAACCAAAAGTAAAAAAATTCTTCTTTTTTTTATTAATTTTAATTTAAAAAAAAATAAAATAAAGTTGTTTTTTAAAATTATTAAATTTTAAATTCAAAGTTTTAAAAAAAAATTAAAAAGAATTTTTTAAAATATTTTGAAATGTGCTTTGAAAAATTTACATCCCTTTACTGTCATTTATTTAATTCATTTCGCACATGGTAAAAATTATCAAAATTATTTTTAATTATTAAATTAAAAATAAAATCTCATCAATTATTTACACTATTTTAAAACAATCAAATTAATTACCAATGAATAACAATAATATTATTAGCCCAAAAATTTGTCTCACGTGTGTTTCACTCTCGAAGGCAAAAATATCAATAATGTTGACTTTTAGCAATTCACCATCTTTTACAATATATTAGAAAATGAGAAAAGAATCAACTTGAGTTATATTTGTACAGAAAAGTAAATGAGCAAAAAAGAGAAAAAAATATTGAATGAATAAAAGAATACATTGGAGTGGAGTAAACAAAACCACTAAAGATTAAAAAGAATTTTTAAAGCATTTTTTGTGATTAATTAGAAAGATTTAGGAACTGTTTAAATATTTTTTGGAGTTTTTATTCATCTTAAAATAGTTTAAATATAAACATGGATTTAAATTTTAAAAGTTCGTTGAATTTTAAAAATTTAGTTAAAGAATTCAATCTGAATAAATTAAAGACGGTTTTGTGTAAATCAGCTTGACAAAATAAAACGAATATCAAGTAAAAAATGCATGCAAATTCGAATCCCAAAAAAAACTTTTCTGTTCTTTGTTTCAATTTGAAAATTAATTAATTACCATTATTTTGTATGTTCTTTTTCTAAGCAGATTTTCTCGCATATTCGTTATAATTTATTTTTAAATTAATCCAATTTAAAGAATATTAAACTTTATATAATCCAGTACACCATAAATTAAAATCAAAAGTTTTTTTTGATCTTAAAAAAAAATTTCTAATTGACAAAAGCTTTAATTATATCCCAAAGTATTTACGCAAATTCAAAGAAATATTCATATATCCTTATTCTAGAATATTCTCAATTGTAAAGCCATTCATAATCATAAATTTAAAGAACAAAAAAGAGTAATCAACAAATGAACAATCCTAAAAACCTAAAGAGCATTTTTGGGTTAATAAAGAGTAAAAGATTGGTACTTAGTGCTAATAATGTAAGTGATCTTGTCATAAATAGCTGAAATGTCATGAAAAACCATACACATGATGATGAATTACGAATGAGTGATGATTGTCAAGTCACATGCGTGAGATACTCGAGGTTGAACTCTCTTACAAAAAAATTCTTTTTATAACTTCTTTTTTGTGCGTAAGTAATTATGTTGAATTCTAGAAAATGTGAAGATTGATGAGACTCGTGGGTTAGCACACAAAAAGGAACCAAGTAAAAAAAACAAGACAATTAGCTAAAAGTGCTCTTCTAAAAAAGAATCTCGATCCAACATCAGTCCATAGGTGGAAAAGTTCAACAGTTTTTTTCCTATTTTTCTATTTTGTTTTTGAGATTTCAAACATTGCCAAAGCATCAAAACATAAATCACACCCAGTAGGAAAAGAGAAAGAAAACAAGAATTTTAGCAAAGCAAAAGTTTTAATCACTTTTTCTTCTTAGTTTTCATGCAAAGATGAGAGAAAAATTCTTCAATATACTCGCATGAAAATGAGAAAATTTACAAGGTAGAAACACTTTTTTTTAAATTTGGATGAAAATAAGAATTAAAATTTAGTAAATTTTTAAAGTTTAAATTTTACTTTATAAAAAATTCAGGGTTTGGCGGTTAAAAAGATTGCTTTGAAAAAATTTCGAAAATAATTCGAACTTGATTTCAAATTTTCAAAAATTCAATATTTCACTCTTTACTGATGAAGCATCAAGTTTAAATTTATTTATTTGACAATTGCATGTTTTTTTATGATTAAATAAGACAAAATCATGTGATTTAAGATGTCAGACTATTCAGTTCTAATGAAAAGTTTTTAAAGAATATAACGAATTTTTTGAAATTTAAAAATTTCTTTTTCGAAAAAATCAAAATCGCCATACCCTAAAAAAACAACTTTTTATCAGAGTTGTTAGGGGCGAGGGGCGAAAAAAAATTAATTTTTTTAAATAAAAAAAAAATATTTTTATGTTTTTTTAGTTGTTACAATCATAGAATAGCATGAAAAAAATATTTTTTAAATTTTTCTCAAAATATTCGATTTTCCCTGGCCCAAAAATTGTTTTCCATATGCATTTTTGCTTATTTTTATACTCAAAAATTCATAAGTTTTGACCAACTTATCCGAAAAATATGGTTGATAGTTTGTTAGAAAGGTAATTTTAAGCCCTTTCTAACAATATATAATATGTTTTATATATTTTCAATCTATGGCCACAAGAACAACATTAATGATGTTACTTTATGATTTTTTGGCATTAAATAAGCCTAAAAATTCCAAATAGCTTCGTAAAAATTATTTTAGGGTTTTAAAATTTTGATTTGCATTATTTTTATACAAAACATACAAAGGTTTTTCAAAAAATTGATTTCCTAGAAGAATGCATGCACTATGGCATATGCTGTCGGTCTGACAAAGCCTTTTTGGAAAATTTTTAAAATTTGTTTGAAATAACTTTAAAATGACAAGAAATAATAAAATATGCAATAAAATTGATATTTCAGATGATAATTTAGTTTTTAAATTACGACTTAAAGTTTAAAGAAATTCGTGTAAATTTTTACATTTTAAAAAATTTTAATGCACTTTTCTTTACAAATATCATCTGAAATATCAATTTTATTGCATATTTTATTATTTCTTGTCATTTATAAGTTATTTCAAACAAATTTTAAAAATTTTCCAAAAAGGCTTTGTCAGACCGACAGCATATGCCATAGTGCATGCATTCTTCTAGGAAATCAATTTTTTGAAAAACCTTTGTATGTTTTATATTAAAATAATACATATCAAAATTTTAAAACCTTAAAATAATTTTTACGAAGCTATTGGAAATTTTTAGGCTTATTTAATGCCAAAAATCATAAAGTGACATCATTAATGTTGTTCTTGTGGCCATGTTGAAAGTATATAAAACATATAATAATATGTTAGAAAGGGCTTAAAATTACCTTTCTAACAAGCTATCAACCATATTTTTCGAATAAGTTGGTCAAAAGTTATGAATTTTTAAACACAAAAATAAGCAAAAATGCATGTAAAAAACGTTTTTAGGCCGGGAAAAGTCGAAATTTTTGAAAAAAATCAAAAAAATAAAAAAATATTTTTCCCATGCTATTTTATAATTATTACGTCCAAAAAACCATCAAATAGATTTTTACGATGGAAAAAAATTTTTCGCCCCTCGCCCCGCCGCCCCGCTGGGGCCGCCCTTTTTGCGGGGCGGCACCTCAACGGGGCGGCCCCACAAACGGGGCGGCCCCTTAAATGGGGCGGCCCCTTAAATGGGGCGGCCCCATTTTGGGGCCGCCCCGTTTTTCGCCCATAACAACTCTGCTTTTTATTATTTTAACGACATTGTAAATTTCAAAAATTTTTTAATTACTTTCTTTTATTTAAAAATTCCAAAATAATTTCTCCTTGTTGTACATTCATCAACATACACACATGCATGCATTCATTAATATCTTAAAACACAGCAAGAATGGGTCTCTTTTTAGCATTCATAAAATTCTTCTTAACTTCATGATGCGCAAAACATAAAAAGGAAGAAAAAGGCAATAAAAAAGGGAAAAGCAAGAACGAATTATGTAATGAAGTTTCCATCTTTAAAGACATGAAAATTTTCTCTTCTTTGAAGCAAACCGAAAAACAACAAAAATCAATTTCGAAAATTACAAATCTTCACTCAACATGTGGGATGAAAATTTAATCCATTGGATAGCAATAACCAGAACTGAATATGAATAAAGTCCCTTTTTACACTAAATTAAATTTCCTACAGTGACAGTTGTTAGGTAACATGTAGAGAAAAAGAGATTGATGACCTGACATAGACTGCTATCATTTTTCATAAGAAAATTGTAATTTGAGATTCAATTAAGTGAAAATGTATATCTTTGTTGACATAAATAACAAATAATATTTGAGACATACTACAAGTGTTTATGATGGCATGAAAATGAAAGAGAGAAAAACTCGTAAAATGTAATGAGAAAATTTATTCATTTATGATATCAACTAATGAAGCGCATTTGATTCGTGTTTCAAGATGAGATTTTTCCGCAAAATTTGTCATCAAATGAGGAAGAAAAACATTTTTTTGCCAATTCAATCGTGGGAACTTTTTTATTTCTTTTTTTTATATTCAAGCCAAGTATCAACTTGAAAATGTAAAAAAAATTGTGTATTAATGCCACCTGTGAGTTTGATGTTTTTTCTCTTTCTCTCTTTCTTTATCTTTTGACCATATTTTTGAAAGTATTTGAAGGTCACTAAAGAGTAGCAACAAAAGCGGCGTGCCTTCTTTTTTTAAGAGTCATTTAAATTTTGATTTGTAAATTTCGATAAATTGTTTACAAGAAAATAACAACTGTTGAAGTTCATTTTTGAAAGGTTTAAAGGTTTGATTGATTGAAAATTTAGAATGAAATTTCTGAAAAAAAATTGGAATTATTTTAAATTGTTAAGTTAAAACTAAACAAAATTTACAAATATGTAATAGGATTAAAAATTTCTAAATTATAAACTAAAAATAATTTTTTTTAAAAAAAAGCATGTATTTAGAAAATCAATTAAATTAGAGAAATTGAAACAGAAGAACAACTTTTTAATCAAGGAAAAATAACTTATGTAAAAACATGCAAAATATGACAAGTTACAAATTATTTTCCCTTGCTTTTAATAAGTGTAAAAAAAAATAAGCACTCAGTTTTCATCAAATTTTTTACTACCTTATTTTCCAATATTTTCAGAAAAGAAGTTCAAAAAAATAGACACTTAAATTTAGTACTTATTTACTCTTTAATTTGGAAGCCGACTGAATACCGAACTTGCAAATGACTTACTTAGTATTTTAGCAAATCGGCTTAAGATAATAAATTTTAATTAATAAAAACAATTTTACCTTGAAATTTTGTATCCAAAAAAATTTTCAGCAAATAATTTTCAAATGTAACCTTAAGCTAGGTCACATATGAGTGAAAATCATCACATAAAAATTTCATTAACATATTACATACATAAATTTATAATTAAACTAACAATCACAAAAAACTTGAAATTTGTGTAAGTTATTTGCATAAATCAGTGTGAATAAAAAAAAATTAATTTGTTTCATCATTCGACATGGAGTTGAAATTTATTAAGTGTTGACAGCTTCAGATTAAAAAATACTTGCAAATTGCAAAAAAAATTAAGTAAGTAAAAGATTTTATAATGAAGTTGCATTTCCTAAAACATTCCATTTTTAAATCCATTTACAACATAAATAACAGAGAAGCGTGATTATAAAAAATTTCTTCACATTGAATTTTTTTACCGTTTTAACCTTGAAAAAAATTATCTAACATGAATATGCTGCTGCTGCTTAAAGTTCGTTAAAAAAAATTTGTAGTGAGAGAGAAGAGGAAAGAAAATGAAACATGAAAAAAAAGATGCGTTAATTGCTGTAACAATTTAGTCACTCTCGTATGCGTTTGTGTCTTTGACTCACTTTTATTCATTTTTGTAGGTCAAATTAAAATCGAATGAAAAAAAACTTTTATTAGATCATTAATAAAGCTATGAAAAGTGAATTTTTTAGAGTAATTTTTCTGCTAATTTAGAAAAGGGCTTTATTTAATGCATTTTGACTGTTGATGTCAAGTTATTCAAGTCAAATAAAATATTTCAATTCATTTGAAAAATCAAGTCAAGTAAGCTATAAATGTCAAGTGAATTAAATATCAAGTAAAAATGAAATATGATTTAAGTCAAGTAAATTGAATCAAGTAGCTTATAAAAATCCAGTAGAAAAGTGAATTGAAAAATATTTTCAAAAATTTAAAATTTATTGTCAAATTTACATAAACCTATTCTAGAAAAAAATGCGCTATTTACACATCACTCTCGCTTAATATTACTAATTTTTTCCTCATACAAACTTGATAATGAAATTATGTAAAAAAAATTTTTTTGAACTTTTCATTAAATCTCATTTTGATGACTTCTAATGATGATTATGAAACTTGAACACGAAGAAAAAAGTTTTTCTATAAAGAAAATTTACTTTCTACCATTTCTCGTCATTTCTTCTTCTTGTGTTTTGTTTAATTACATCATTCGTTATCGTTTGTTGTTGTTGACTGAAAAAAATTACTTGGAAATTTCATTATTAATTTGACAGAAGATTTTTTCCCAGAATTTTGTCAAGTATTCTTCTATTATTAAATTATTATTGAATCACTCTTTTTGAATAAAACAATAATGAAACAATTGTCAAATTCAAGTTATTGCATTGGAATTCTTATTATGTAGAAGTTAATCTAACAAACTTATTTCGTTTTCTTTTATTTTATATTCAACTCGTATAATCAAACAATAAGGACATTATTTTTTAAATCCATGAAGAATTTTGAAGTTATTGTTTTATCTAAATTAATCCTCAAAAAAATAACATTCTCAAAATTCAAATGAATATTTTTTAAACTTTTCAAAGGAGATTCCATTTTACGTTTAAAAATACTTTAAAAATGATTTCTCGAAGTTTCTTACACAAATTATTAACAGAACAAAAGATTAACAGCTTAGCATTGTCATTTAAGAACAAATTTTAAATCTGCATTATTTTTCTCTTAATTTTTCATCTCTTAAATTTACACAATAATTAAAATATTGGCAAGTCATATTTTTACGTCATTAAGAAGTAAAAATAGGAATAAAAAAATTTATATTAAGAAGCATGTTTAATTTTTTGATGCTCGTAATTAAGAGAATGTTTTTATTTTTTAATCTAATTTGAGTTTAAAAAATTTTAATCTCATTATTGTTTTAATTCTAAAGCTTTAGTAAAATCTTAATTCTGTAATAATTGGATTAATAATTTTTAATTGTCAAGCAAATTCTTAATGAAATGACCTTCAATTATTCTCAAATTTCTTTTAAAGTCAAAAAAGAGAAATTTTTTCGCAGTAGACAGAAGGTCGACATTTTTTGGTTGAATTACATCAACACTTTTTTATGACCTTAAAGCTCGCGTCTATGTTAGGCAATATTTTGCATATATGATTGTATTGTAAGCCATAAAATGAAGTGGTTCATACGAAAAAAATCTCACTAAATTTATTGTTTGGGCGTTCATGAATGATGATGCTGTGCAAGCAGCTTAAAAATTGTAATGGATATTAACATTTATTCATTTTTGATGGCAAATAAACAGAGATTAATGCTAATTCTTAGTAAATTCGGAAAGAAATCCAAAAACAATTTCGTAGCGCATTTTTTGGTAAAATTTTTTTAAATTGTTAAAATAAAATTAGCGAAAAAAAAATAAATTCTGTAAAAAGAATTTTTTTAAAAAAATAACATGACAAATTTTACTTACAAAAAAACTAAATTTTGCTTTCTAAAAAAATATTTTGAAACATAAATTATTCAAAACCATAACCAGTAGCAAAAGAACTGTAAAAAATATCTTAAAAACCGAAAGAATGAGTTGGCGCCAAAAACTTTCATATACAAAAAAAAAAGGAATTCAGACAGACATGAAACTTTAAGGAGAGTAGACAATAAAGATAAAAGCAGCATCAGAGTAGAAAAAAACTCCCACCAACTTTTCTTACACACATTCACATTCATCGAGCGGAAAACGAAATGGAAAATAAATTGGTTCATCAATTTTCCAGTTGAGATGAGAAAAAATCGAATCATCCTTTTCATTTTCATTCACTAATAACAAACATAAAAAAAGGGAGAAAGAGAAAAAAGATTTTGCCTTTATCACAACTTATCTTCATTCATTCATTCACACACAAATAATAGGATAAAAGCATGATACGTTCAATCAATTTATTATGTCCATCCTTCGTCCATGCTAGCTCAAATGTCACTCATTTTCTCCTTACATTTATAAGCATAAAAGTCAATCCAAAATGTCATTTTTTTTGTGATTTTTCTTCTTTATTATTGATTGGAATTATTTTTCGAGAAATTCCTTTGACGTAAGCAATTGATCGTTTATAAAATGCAAATATTTTTCAATTACCTATCCGAAGACAACAAAACATCATCAATAAATCATGTTGGAATCTGTTGTGCTTGAAAGTCAATTAAATAACAAGTGATTTCAATGTCAGAAATTGTTGTTGACTTATTTTTCATTAATAAAAAGAATGAGGTGTGAATTATGACAATAATATCATAATAAAAGAATTGCTTTAAGAATAGAATTAGAAGAACATAATTATTAATCAAGTACCGCTTAAAAATAAACACATCAATCAAATCTTTTAAAAATCATACAGTTAATGGTTTTTTTTTTTAATTTTTCATATACTGTACTTTATTTTTAATTGAATGCTTTAAAAATTTATTTGTTCAATGTTTGTTTTCATCTTTTATTTATACAATTTCTTTCATCACAAATATAGAAATAAAATTTTTTTTAGACTTTTTTTGCTGTTAGTTATTTGTAATAATTCACAATGAATTAGAATATCTTCAGCTGTTTTGCACCAATATATTAATACCTCTGTGTTAATTATTAAACAAAACAACAGTTAATTAAGCTTGACAGCATGAAGTGCATACGAAACTTTTGTATTTGAACTGAAGTGCCATTTCTTGTCTTATCGTTGTCTATAAAAATCATAAGTTGTTCCTTTCACTGACAAAATTTTCACATTATTATTCTCTAAGATTTTCGCTAAATCTTTGTGATCAATAAAAAGTTTTGGATCATGAGTTCCTCTTTCAATCAAACCTAACACATATTCACCCATAAATTTATAAAGAAACCAAGCAGCAAAAGTGTGACTGATTGTTGTCATAAAAATGCTTCCACCAGGTTTAAGTGTTTTAATGCAAGCTTTAAGGAATGAATTTTTATCAATAATATGCTCAATGACTTCACTGCACACAATTGCATCATATTTGTTCTCATTTTTTAAGCAATGTTCTTCAATAGTTTCACAAACATAAGTCACTTTATCTTTAATATCATGTTGTGTATTGAGATGATTTTGTGCAACTTCCAACAACTCTCTAGCACAATCTAAACCAATCACTTTTGCACCCAACTTTGCTAAACCTTCAGCATAAATTCCTCCTCCACAGCCAGCATCTGTGATTTTAATTTTTTTTCACAATTAATTTTTATTTTCACTTTTCACAAATTCAACTTACCCAAAATCAAACATCCTTCAAGATTTGTTGCATCTTTACTGATATAATTTGTCTCTTTAAGTCCTTCAAGAACCCAAGGAACTCTCATGTAATTCATAGCATGCAATCCATGTTGAACACCTTTTGGATCCCACCATTCATTTGCTTGTTTATTGAATCTTTTGATGTCTTTTGGATCAACATTTTTTTCGTTAAAATTTGATTGCACTGCTGCAGTTAACATTTTTTTAAATTTCACGTCTTTATGCTACGAGTTTAAATTTATAAACTAACTCAGAAAATTTTTTGATTTATCTTTTATAACTAAAATTTCTGCATCTATTTCTCTCAAGTGTCTTTTATTAATTAATAGCCTTTTGTGAGCGAAAGTTAAAACCAATTTGAAAGTTAAATACCAAAAAATTAAACACTAAAATTTGCTTTTTTTTGAATTTTCACAAAGAAGATGAATTTTAAGGCAAAGACGCTATGATAAATTATTTGATAATTTTTAAGATTATAATATTTAATGCATAACTGTTTTGTTTTTCTTTTAGGTAAGAAATTCTTTTTATCCATCCAGGGAGGCAAATAGAAAAATTGACATTTATTATTTGTTCAGGAAAATTCAAAATTTACGAAAGTTCCGAATATACTCAAGTGCGTTTTTTAAAAATTTAAATTAAAAATTATTCAAAAATTTCATTAGTCGCAGGTGGAATCTTTTAAATTTGTTCAATTTTTGAACTTTTTGATTAAATAGAGTTTCTTCGCCTAAATTCAAAGCATACAATCATATTTTTAACACCTTTTATGCAGAAATTAAAAACTCAATGACATTTTTCGAATAAAGTCTTTATGATTTGTTAAAACAATTGAAGTTTATTGTGAATTATGTGTTACAAAATTTTGGGTCATTGTCTTGAATGTGTTAAATTAATTGCCAATTGATTGATAGTTTTCAAATATTTTTCCAACTGCAATTATTTGTAGTTTAGGGTTAATATAACGGTAAAGTAGAAATTCAAAAAATAATAATAAGGGAGTTTAAAAAAATAAATAAATTAAAAATGTTTGTGCTATTTTAAAAAAAATAAGAAATGAGATGAACAATATAAAAATAAGTTAGTTTATTTGATGTGCAATAGTAAATTCTATCAAATAAAAATGAACATTTTATGAATAAATGAACATTCAACATAGAATTTAGAAAATTCATTCGTGAATTTAGGAACATTTTTACAAATAGTGAACCAAAACGTCTAGTGAACATTAAATATTAAGATATTTTTTAAAAATACCAAAAAAATTTCTAAAAAAAATATTTTAAATGTAAAGATTTATAAAAATTTTTCTCAACTCAGTTTTTTTTTTTTTGTTGACAATAAAAAAGTTTAAATAATTAAATTTTCTTTAACAGCATGAAGTGCATAAGAAATAGCAGTAGATTGTCCAAATTTCCATTTTTTCTCTGGATTTTTGCAAAAATATCATAAAAAGTGCCTTTCACTGACACTATCTTTGTATTATTAATTTCTAGAATTTTTGATAAATCCTATGATCAATAAAAAGTCGATGATCATGACTGCCACGTTTTGAATAAGTCCTAATATGTTTCACCCCATAAGATATTAATAAACCAAGCAGCAAAAGTGTGACTGATTGTTGTCATAAAAATGCTTCACCAGGTTTAAGTGTTTTGATGCAAGCTTCAAGGAATGAATTTTTTATCAATAATATGCGATGACTTCACTGCACACAATTGCATCATATTTGTTTCTCATTTTTTAAGCAATGTTCTTCAATAGTCTCAAAAACATAAGTCACTTTATCTTTAATATCATGTTGTGTATTGAGATGATTTTGTGCAACATCCAACAACTCTCTAGCACAATCTAAGCCAATCACTTTTGCACCCAATTTGCTAAACCTTCAGCATAAATTCCTCCTCCACAGCCAGCATCTGTGATTTTAATTTTTTTTCACAATTAATTTTTATTTTCACTTTTTCACAAATTTAACTTACCTAAAATCAAACATCCTTCGAGATTTTGTTGCATCTTTACTGATATAATTTGTCTCTTTTAGACTATCACGAACCCAGGAACTCTCATATAATTCATAGCATGCAATCCATGTTGAACACCATTTGGATCCCAACATTCTTTGGCTTGTTTATTGAATCTTTTGATGTCTTTTAAATCAACATTTTTATCTTGCATAATTAAAATTTTTGCCTCTTACGTGCTCTGATCACTTGTGTTTTGTAAATAAAGAAATTTTCTTGAATTAATCTATTTTTATTAAAATTATGCTCACAAAATCGATGATTGTTTTAAATTCTTATAATCAAATTAAAATGCTATTGGATTAAACAGATTTTTGCTTCAAAATCAAATTGAAACCGTAAAAATTGAGATTTTTAAAAAATGGAAAGGATAAGCAAAAAGTTTTTGAACATTAATCACTGTTATTCAATTCTTTACTGAATTCTCTATTGTTTAAATTCTTATTTATAAATGAAGATTAAATTGTCATTAAAAGTTAAAGCAACACAAAGAAACGATTAAAAAATTATAAAACCAGTGTAAAGAATTGACGTAATTGGAAATTGAGAATGAAAAAATACAGAAAAGACATCATGTGTTTTTAAAAGAGAGGAGGAAGAATTTTGTCATTAATTAAACTAAAATTATTTAAATGTACAGAGATTTTAAAATAATTTTTCTTTTGTTGTTATTTTGTGTATTTTATTCTTGTAGATTTTTTAAAAGAAATTTCTCTTTTTGTAGTTCCACTTTAACTTAATTAACTTTTTTCTATAGCGCGTCAAGTAAGTTGATTTTAAAAAAATCTTTTTTCATACTTAAAGTTTTGTTTGAAAAAATCATAAAATTTTCGTTAAAATTTTATTCTATTATAGAAAAAGCATACAAGAAACAGCATAATTATTTTAGAATTTTTTCCTGAATAAAATCAATGTGTAAGTTTGTTAAATAGACATCAAACAAAATATTATGCAAACATAAACTAAGCTTTGCTTTGGTTTCATTGATAATTTGTGAAATGTTTTTCATTTTCAAATTTCATGCTTTTTAAGCTTACTGAATATAAAATAATGCAGTCAAATCATCATCATCAACATCATTGAAAGCTTTTATTCAAATTTTTTTTTGTAAAATAACGTTTTTTGAAAATCGTGCATAGAAACATTGTTGTTGTATAAAAACATAAAAAAAGCTTTTTATGAGAAAGAAGAGGGAAAATAATACCTTGATTAAATGACTTAAATCATTACGAGCTTTTATTGATCGTAGAATGAAGATAAGAAATTTTCAACCCGCACATTTTAAAAATTTTGTTCTATTAACTAACTTTTCGTCTAATAAAATTTAATTAATTGGTTTAAATTTGACGAATTGAAAATTTTCTAAACTAATTTTCTCAGCTTTTGTGCTTCAAAAAGAAATTTTAAAAATATTTTCTCTAGATTTTATGTTAAATTAGCTCACAAAATAGACATAATTCTAAATATATCTAATTTTTGCATCATTGTCAAAATCAACATTGACTAATTTGAGTTTGTTCCTACTTTTGTGTAAATTCAGTTAGTGCGGTAGATCAGTGAAAACTCATAATCTTTTATGACTTTCTTCTTCATTATTGTTGAATTTTATTCAAAAATATTCAAAAAATTTTCACTATAGTGTAAGTTTCAAAACCTGTTTTGGAATCAAAAACGAAAGAAAATAAAATTAAACAAATCACAGAACAATTTTAAAAGTTTTGTGCAAGGTCTGGATCAAATTTTTATTTTCTTTTTGAACTTGTTATACATAATACTGACATTGATTTTAAAGAAATTTATGATCAAAACTTGTGAATTAAAAATTGGTCATTAATGATTTAGGACTTTATTGATTATCAAGTGGTAATTTAAAAATTCCTAACGAAAACACC
Organism: Polypedilum vanderplanki; assembly: GCA_018290095.1. Lineage (NCBI taxonomy): Eukaryota > Metazoa > Arthropoda > Insecta > Diptera > Chironomidae > Polypedilum > Polypedilum vanderplanki. The sequence goes on along the minus strand of CM031379.1, from coordinate 23,167,784 downwards.
TAAATTAAATTTATTGTTTAAAAAGTTAGAAAATTCTAAATTGTTAACCAAAAGTATTTGAAAATTAGAAATGTAAATTACAATTTTTAATTATTTAGTTTTAGTTAGTTTAAGTTTTCCTAATAATATTTTCGGTATTGTATAATATTTGTTAACTTATTTAAGCTAATTAAAAAAGCCGTTTTAAAATTGTGTAAAACTTGACCATGTATTACATTCGGCTCAAAAAAAAATTATGAAGCTTGCATTATAAGAAAGGAAGGGATGCTAAAACAAAAGATTATGCACACAGAATCTATGGTGGTTAACCTTTTTTGAGTCATAGCATATTTTAGAACTAAAAACTTTTTGAAGCATACTTGAATGTAAAAATTTTTTTTGCGGCAAATAAAATAAAAAATTTGGACTAATATTGAATATTTCTACTTGAAATTGGGTTTTTCACTGCACACAGTTAGGCATCAGTACCATAGATAGTTTTATTATGAATGCAATTTCAAAAGTTGTTTACATATGTAATTCAAGTTTTTTTTAAAATAATTATTAATTACATAAAAGGGTTTACAAAAAAAACTTTAAAAATCATATCAAAATCTAATTAAGTATTGCAGCAGACTTTTTACTACCAGAATAGTTCAGTTCAATTAAAATGGGTAAAAATTATATTACAAAATATCCAGTTAAAATTTTTTATTGTTTTTAATATTCTGGACTGTTTTGTATCGTAAATACATTTTATTGACTATTATTGATTAAATAGAATTTTTTATTTAATAACACTTACATCAAATTAATGATTTTTATCAAGTTTTTAGACAATTTATTTTATTTTGAAGTCATTATAATAAGTTATCTTAATAAAATTC